>CBVK0102080913.1:0-10608 GCA_900067695.1 Picea abies | reverse complement strand
ACCTGTTTTCATTTTGATGGAGGCTTGTCCAAATCCTTCCACGGGGTAAGTGGTTTTGTCTCCAAGCTCTACCTTGTACGAGGTCTTCTTCTCATTTAGATTTGAGATTCTGGCTTGATCTCCCGTCATGTGCCTAGAAGCTCCACTATTGATTATCCACATGTCATCTTCAATTGTTCCGGTAAGTGCTGAGTAGTGTAGAAGACTAATCGTTTCACTCATGTCTTCGGTTGACTGATAACTGGTCATGCCTTGATCCAAAACTTCAACTTCGTCGTTTCTGTCTTCTGAGAGAGCCAAGAGGTGCGCTGAGTTAGGGTGCATATGAATATCTTCTTCTTGAGTGAGATGCTCCATCACAAGGTGCCGGATCTGAGATTAGGGTTTTTGCAACTGCTTCTGCTAGTAACCCTAGCGGCAGTGTCTTGGAGGTTGCTCCTGCTAGTAACCCTAGCGACAGTTCCTCAGCGAGCTCAATATCCTAGCGGCTATGCTTCCTTCCAGCGTTTAGGCTGAATGAAGGAGGTGTGGGCCCATAACCTGTTAGAATATGAAAGATTGTGCTTGTTTTACCATTGACAATACCCTTGTCACCCAACCATTGGCCGAAGCCACCCTCCGAGCACCTTGACCTTGACAGAGAAGAATACTGCGAAGCCACCCTCCGAGCACCTTGACCTTGACAGAGAAGAATACTGGTAGCAATCAATAGCCAAGCAAGGCTAATGCACCAAGCAAGAATAGAAACCAAAGCTGATCAGATAGTCCCACCCAGAAACTGGCGCAACACCTTCCCCAGAAACTTGCGCACAAAACTGCCAACTGCAGTGCGCACAACTGGCTCTCTGCAATTCTGAGAATGTGAATAATGAGAACTGGCTCCCTGTATTTATAGTGGTTCTGGCAAACTTACTGGGGCCGACTTCTCCTTCTGGGTACTAATTAATTTATATTAAATAAATTTCTGTAGCCGACATCTCTTCTAGGGTTTCCTTTACTTCTTTGCTTCCTTCCGGAATATTCTAATCTCGTCATAGGTCACAGTAGAGGTTCATACCTCTCGAAGCTACCATAATATTAACAGATAAAACCATAAATTAAAGAAAAAGGGAAGTTGAACACAAAGTGAGTTATTAAAAAGGTTCTAATGGAGGAGCCAAGTTCATTGCATAGTATCCAAGCAACAATAGTCCATCAATAGGCTGTAAAAGTCTGTACTCAACAGGCCGTAAAAGTCTATAGTCAATCAGTGGATAATCACGGGAACCCAAAAGACATCTATCTGATAACGGAAGGGTTGTTAGAAAGGTTTTAATATGTAGAAAGTGGAGAAATATTCAAGGTTCCTAAGAGTTTGAAAAGGACATAAAAAGGAAAAAGAGCATATATATATTTAAGTGGAATTTTTATAAAAGGGTTGGTCAAGGAAATTTTATTCTCAAAGAAGCCACAGAAGAGTTTTTAATATAAAGGTATAAGTCAAATTTAAGGAGTTATTTAATCCTGGAGGAAAAAGGGGTAAATAAGCTTCATAATCAGGGGAATTATTTATCGCAAAATTTCGATGAAAAACAAAATGGATCCGAGTAATAGAGAAAAAGAAGATTTCCTAAAACTGAAAGAAAGTGTTTCGATGCTACTGAGAATCAGAGGGACACTTGCAGGGAAAGATATTACTATTTCTATTGCCCCGACTGAGAATAGTAATTATGCTAGTGTCGAGTCAAATATAATTGAAAAGATAAACTCATGAAATGAAAAAGAATATGACATAAGCAATCTACAACTAAACATGGGAGATTATACCCTTGTATCGCAATTCACTGTTAGATCCTTATTGTAGTAATAGAGAAAAAGAAGATTTCCTAAAACTGAAAGAAAGTGTTTCGATGCTACTGAGAATCAGAGGGACACTTGCAGGGAAAGATATTACTATTTCTATTGCCCCGACTGAGAATAGTAATTATGCTAGTGTCGAATGTGCTACCTAATTATTGATTCCCGAGTCAAATATAATTGAAAAGATAAACTCATGAAATGAAAAAGAATATGACATAAGCAATCTACAACTAAACATGGGAGATTATACCCTTGTATCGCAATTCACTGTTAGATCCTTATTGTGTGATGGCAGTGTCATAATTCCGGGTTCACCCTGGATGGGAAAACTAGGGTCTTTCATCTTAAACACAAAGAAGTTTTTGACATTTTCCTATAAAAAGAAGATAATGTTACAGGACGTTAAATTGGATTCATATCCAACAATATCAGAAGACCTTAAAGATATAGCAAAGATTATCCTGAAAGATAATCAACAAATAGTGTAAAAGGTGCAAAAAGAATTTGACAAGGTTGTTGCAGATAAAGATGAAGAAATTTCTTGCCTTAAGAATCATAGTCAAAACTTGTTCGCACAGATTAAGAAGTTAAAAGCTGAAAAGAAGTCGCAACAAGAAACACTAAAGCAACTTACCAGCAAGAAATCGCTGATTGATAAAGAAACAATGATTGATCCCATCAAAATAAAGGAATCATCAGCTGTAAAAATCCAAGTTGCAGAGAAAGGAACAAATTCAGATCCAATCAACATGACAACTCAAGAACATGCCAAACCAGTTGAAGAAAAGACATATACGGATGTTGGAGTACAAACAATGGAAATTTCAGGTGTACTTATAGAAATTCAGCTATCAAGAAGGCAACACTAGTGCATGAAGAAGATACACACCAAATTAAATCAAGAGAACGCTACATGAACAATAAAGGAAAGTTATGCTACGAAGACACCTTATTGACATCCTAATCAGGAAAGCAGGTACATTAATAAGTCAGTCTATCAACATCGCTATGAACGGAAATGATTGATTTATCGTTCGAAGAATATTGATGCCAGTACAATTGAGTCTCATAATAACAATTTAAATTAGGAATTTTATAAGCACAACATTACACAAAGGATCGAATTAGAATGGTCAGATCCTTTTTAGAGTTCATCAGTTCTACTCAACAATTAGAAGTTCATACCATCTTGTATCATCAGCCATGATAGCATCAAGAACAGAGAATCATGTGAAGACATTACAAACCAGGGCAAAGACGTAATTCTTTTCTATAAATATGTTGAGGACGAAGCATTTCTAAAGGGGAAAGCAATGTAATAGATATAAATATATAAAATATAAAGATAAATAAATAATAACAATAGCTAATAACTAATAATTAATATGTAATGAAGAGACATGACATCCTAATGAAAGTAGACGTCTCTTAGTGAAAGGGCACCCCTGTGTGGATATATATATGGCCCTCATTTGTAAACAGTATCATATTTATATTCTCGTACATTTTATTCAATATATTTTTTATCCACATGGACTTCTTTACACTGTTCCAAATATTTTGGATGTGTGTGATCTGGTTCGTCACACCCTCAAATGTAGCCACTCGACATCATTAGATGAATAAGTACACAAACAAGGGAAGGATGTCATTAGATTACATTCCCCCTTGATGACAACTTAACTCATCCCGCAAAAGTCGCAAAGATGCACAAACTTCACTTCTTTCAAGGACTCAGTGAAGATATCAGCAGCTCTCGCCTCTCCATGAGTCCTTATCCTTATCTTGTGCAGGTGTGCTGCTGATGCAGATTGGATATGCTAGAGTATGCGGCTTTTAACCCAGCCTCTCTTCATTGTTCGGACCTTGTGGAGTTGTCTACCTTTGGCTTTGCATCAGCTAGCCAACCTATCACATCTCAAAACAATATTCTGTTCAAAGCATTTCAATGATTATGTGTATGGCAAGGGGAGGCTTAAGGCTTTGGGAAAGGGAGTCCTAGGTTCAAATCCCGTGTGCTCCCCTTTTCCTCTTTTTTGCTTTACACAGCTGCTGCATGCATTCAAAACTAATTTGCTTCCATAACTTTTCACCACACTTGTATGAAAGATTCTTGGCTAGCATGAGGTGCATAAGACTTCTGAAGGAGGTGGCTTAGTTCTAAATCCCCTTGGCTCCTTTTGTTCATTAATCTGATTGAAAGATGAAAACAATTATTTTTTTCAATGTCACCAAAAGGCCCCAATTCCCTTTTTTGTTTTTTTCCTTGATGATGTGTTTTGATCCCCATCTGTTAATTAAACAGCACAGGTGAAAGGGGCTAATGCCAAAATTAACTCAAACAAACTCCCTTTTCAATGAAATTTGAAACGGAGGTTCATGGTGGGTCCTAGTTTGTCATGGAAGTATTAATTTGGAGATCCAGAGGCAATTAGGGTGTCAATTAGAGGCTTGAAACCAGGTGATCTTTGGGACCGTGCACCTGTGACAAACTCACCACTATAGTCCAACGGTTGACACTCAGCTTATGAAAACCCTGACAACTTGTGAGTCTGCTCTGTAACTGGCCAGTATATGCAGAGTATGCAAACATGCTCGAACAAGGATTGCTGCTAGAGGGGAATTAATGCTGCGCCCAAATGAAAATTGGCTGCAACTGGCATGTAATGGAGGACCTCCATACTTGAATCTGGAACACAAGTTGCAGGGGCATCTGCCTTCATTGTTGTGGGCCGTGGCTGTGCTTTTTTGTATCCTGAATGATCACTAAAAATGACATGTTTGTCTTGGCAGATGGTATAATCATCTCGGGGACATCAGCATTTTCTGCACAGGGGAGCAGACATGCCATTTAATAATTTTTAGAAATCAATTTAAAAGGGTTTTGAATATTTTAAAAGGTCTTCCAATATTTCATACACTTTTTTTTGGGGAAGTTCTGCCACCTCTAATAATATGAACCCAAGAAGTGCACCGAGGGAAATATTGTGAGGCAAAAACAGGGAAAGACTGACAAAAATGGATTCAAAAGTGTTCAATGTTCTTGAAGTTGATTTTCAGGAGGCAGGCAAAACTGCAGTGCCATAGTATTATCTCCAGTAATATTATACGAACTTCTAAGGGTTTTGTCGGGGGCCAGGTAAAGTTGGCAGGGTCTCTGATTGAACAATTGATATGCGCCATTGCATAGTAACACATTTGCACCTGGGTTAGAGGTGGTGGCCATAGAGTTTCTTAACCAGGTACTATGAAGGCGATATCCCATGACATATTCTATCACCTGTGTGTAACCTATGATTTGTTCCACCATAAAAACTTAAGAAAGAGTCGAGACAAATGAAAAAACAAAAAGTAATTAGAATTCTATCTACACTCTACAAGGACCAGGTAATTTTTGACAGAGGTGATTTAGCTGATAGGCACCATTTGACAAAATTGAAATATACAAAGTGGAAAGCATTCTGACAAAACTTTTTTTTGTGATATACAGAATCTCAGTGACATTCGTTGACAAGGATGGTGAAGAAAAAACCATCAAAGTGCCAGTTGGAATGTCGATGCTTGAAGCTGCCCATGAGAATGATATAGAGCTTGAAGGTGCCAAATCATTTTTACGGGCAATCAAATTATAGTATAGGCATAAACATATTTTCTTCTCTTCTATTTACCTTTCTAATTATTTTTGGCTGCTATAATTGTTCAGGGGCATGTGAAGGATCACTTGCCTGTTCTACTTGTCATGTTATTCTCATGGTAAATTCTTGTCCTATAGTTTATTGGGCACTACAAAAATTTTGAGTTGTTTGTTGTGTTTTGTTTTGTTTTCCTTCTTTCTATGTTCAAGGGTTGTCTTCTTTTTACAGGATGAGGATTACTATAACAAGCTACCAGAGCCAACAGATGAAGAGAATGACATGTTAGATCTTGCTTTTGGCCTTACAGAAACGTGAGTTTTTTCTCAAAAATATTAGTACAGAATGTGTCTTATGGTGTGCTACCAGAGTTTGATTTTGGTTTTTCATTTTTATTAATTCGGAACGTACCTTATGGTGTACTGCCAGATAGTGTAATATTGGGTTAGTGCTTTTGGCCTGACAAGAACGTGAGTTTCTTTTCAAATATGTTAGTACAGAATGTGTCTTATGGTGTTACCAGAGATTGATTTTGGTTTTTCAATTTTATTAATGCGGAATGTCTTATGGTGAACTGCCAAATAGTATAATTTTGGGTTAGTGCTTAGGTATCTGTTATTTATTTTGAAATTCTTAATAACTTGATAAATTGGCTTTTGGTGTGCTACCAGATAGTTAGTTTGGTTTTCCTCTCAGCTGCGTTTTTATGTTGGGCTACCAAATATTTATTTTTGGTTTGGTGTTTGTGTAGGTCTCGGTTGGGTTGTCAAGTCATTGCTAAGCCAGAGCTTGATGGGATGAAAGTTGCTTTGCCTGCTGCCACAAGGAATTTTGCTGTAGATGGATATGTTCCCAAGCCCCATTAGGATGCGGATTTGAAGTTGATATTATCTTGATCTTATCCTTGTAACAACAATCCACATTACTTTTATATGGAGTCATGGCAATTTTTGTAATGAGAGCAATAATAATTTTTGGTAGGCTTTTGTCATTTCTTATTTTACTTGCCTGCTTCGTTCTGCCCAGGCATTTTTGTGGATTGTTTAATATGTCTGAAAAATATTGGTTCTAGCAAAGTTGATCTTGCCTACTGCCAACCTTTTTTCTGTCCACTAAGGTCTTATATATATATAATGCCAACTTTTATCCTTTGAGGTTCAAATTGCTTTGACAATACTGATAGCAGAAGCGCAGATGATGCAAAATTTTAATGTGCTTCAACAAGTGCCACCTGGATCAGTTGTATTAACATGAATTTGGGAAATTTTTCTTAGATATGTTATACATGTATTACCAGGTGTCTGAGGAGTCTAAATATATTTGGTGCGGTAATGTCATTATTGTAAGGGCATCATGTGTGTAGAAAGGGTATTCACTGTTCAGAATAAATTAGCAGTAGTTTAACATTAAGTTGAATTCATACCATTTTTATGATCTGTATTACTAAGCTGTGCTTTTTGTGGCATAACCACCACGTGTCTTTTGATTGTAGATTTTCAATGCAATGCGCCGATAGTTGAAGACGCGCCATTTGCTTTTTGACATATAGGAAAATTGTTCCAGAGACTGCTTTCTAGTTTAAAATCTAATCATTTTCAATCTAGTATTGCTTAAATTGCTAAGTTTATACTATGTCAGGATTAAACTGCAAATTACCATTAAAGATTCTGTTTTAACCAGGTGTAAACTCCTCACTGCTTAAAAAAATGGGTTTAAGATGGATCTATTCTAGTTTGTTTTGTTATTATTAATTTTGTGCTTAAAAAAAATTGGGTTTAAGACGGATCTATTCTAGTTTGTTTTGTTATTATTAATTTTGAGATATGGACTACTATTTTAAGGTAAGTTATTTGACTGCCATTTTTTTTTTCTATTTTATTTTATTAACATTACTTGTACACTTACCCTGATTTGTTTGTTTTGTTATTTTAATTTTGACATATGGACTTCTTTCTTAACATCAGTTATTTGACAGTCATTTCTTTTTCTATTTTATTTTATTAGCATTACTTATACATTTGGTCTCCTTTTTTTTTGTTTCTATTTTATTTTATTGGCATTACTTATACACTTACCCTGATCTGTAAGAGCACCTCGCCTCTCAGTACAAATACGTTGATATATTTAAACACTATCAAGAAAATATATTGACACGAGAGACTATTATTAGGGAAGTGTTTCATTCAAAACAGTATGGTATTAAAATCTTTATATGCAAGTTAAAGCCGAAAAGATCTATACAATGTGAGATTGAGAGATTGATATATATTGACACGAGATACTATTATTAGGGAAGTGTTTCATTCAAAACAGTATGGCATCAAAATCTTTATATGCAAGTTAAAGCCGAAAAGATCTATACAATGTGAGATTTTTTCTGAGTTAGTGGCTAGCATTGCTTTCATAGTTGACAGTATCCACTTGACCTTATCGGTTCTGTTTTGGCTTGCATTAAAGAAGATACAAATAGAAGTCAGTGTGTTGGTAGGCACACTATACCATATGGGCACACAAGGATACAACTTATCACATGGACTACACACCGCTTGAGGCCAGCATCCTGTATGATCACATTAACTTCTAGTTTAGACCGATTACTTATGGTGAGGCTCTTGGATATGCAACTGCTCCCTCGAGCTTAAAGTAAGGACCATGATATATTTTTCATTGCCCTGTTTCCTGACATCAAAGGCAAATGCTATTATCTATTCTAGGATATCCCTACGTGGCTTAGTCACCTACATATATAGCCACATTATTCATCCTAACTAAAGTTATAATTCTAAGGACATGGATTAAGACACCTTGGGTCGGTGTCTAGTGTGCTCATACCATTTCCTTGTAGCACCATTTTCTTGTTATTGATTGCTTTATGAAGGAAGATTCTTGGAAATGCAGATGCTTCATCCGACTTGAAATAGAGAACCAACCTACTTTGTGGTCAATCGCAAATTTACTGTGATCAATTGCAATTACTATAGTCTATCCTTTGTGATCGATTGCAAATACTATTGTCCATCCTACTATATGCTTTGTGATCAATGCAAACAATATTGTGATCGATTGCAAATACTTTTGTCCATCCTACTATATGCTTTGTGATAATGCAAACAATATTGTCAACTTTGGGGTTGTCATATTAGGGCTTTTGTCTTCTTCCATTATCCAGATCTAAGATATCTATCTGTGTTTAGATATCACGTATTTCATGTTCCGGCGCTCACATCTATATGCCAATTATTTACTTTAGTTTTCCATTTCATTTAAGAAGGCTTGGATAGGAAGCCCCATTCTATGTGAGCAATACATAAATCAGTGAGACAATGTAAAAACACTGCCAATCAAGGAATGCTTGCCAAAGATGGCCATGGTCCCTTAGATTTCTTTGTATGTGACCTCAATGACCTCTTGGTGCTCCATGCTAGTGATAAAATTTGATGTTCATCCTTAGTAACATCATATGGTGTTAGTTTTAAATCCATAAGAATTCATAATGTTAACTTTAAGGTTATAAATATTTATAAATTGTTATTTTTCTAAAATAATAAATTAATTATCTATTTTTAAGATACAAAATATCTAGCAATTGAAAATACATTTTTAATATAAATGCAAATGCAAAGTAACATAGTAGGATTAGGATTATAAATGCATAGACCCAAATAAAATTGCTAGAAATAAAATAAAATAATTTACATTCATGATCTATATTAAATTAAACAATATATGTAGAATGTTTTACAATCTTTATAAAATAAGTATGCAATAATTTTTTACAAATATACTCTAATATTATAATAAATATTAATGGTTATAAATAACATTTTAAAATTCAGTTTTATTCAATTACAAATTTGATATTAAGAAAGAGATTATTTTCAATTTTAAAGCAAAAAAAAAGATGTGTAATAGATTTGTTATTTAATAGATTGATGGTTGGGATGAATCTAATGTAAGATTCGTCCAATAGAGTCTAAATGAAGTTCTATTTGCTAACAAAGCTTCATGTTTATGTTTTGAGATGTCAATTGAATAATGTAATAGAATCACAACTCCATGTTTATGTTTTGAGATGTCAGTTGAACAATGTATTAGAATCACAACTCCAAGATTGTATAGTGTTGTAGTTGTTAATGCACACCATTTGTTGTTTTTTCACCTTAAGTGTTGCAATAGTGTTGTTTTTTGTCATTTTTAAAGAGTTTTAATGACCATCCATCTGTACGTTGGCATCTGCTTGCTACTATTGGAAGTGAATATCTTGCTATCGCTTGGAGTCCAAAATTGTCCTCTTCACTTCTCCAAAATCGTCCTCCTCTTTCATTGTCTTGCATGCTTGAATGACTCATCTGTTTATAGACATCACCCAACAAAATATATACTCAATTAAATACAGACAAGCAAGCGCTGGAACATAATAAATAAGCAAGCGCTCACATCTGTTTATTTCTTGTTCCAGCGCTCACATCTCTGCATTAATTGACACAAGCAAGCAACGTCTTTCTATTTTGAGTATCTCATGATACCATATCATAAACTATAGGATCCTGTGGAGATTAAAGCCTACAATTGCTCGACAATTCTCTATTACCATCATCAAATCTTACCAATATTCAATAACAAAAATGCTTACAAAAGCTAAATATTAGACATGGACATTATTTATTCAGTTCAAGTATTAATAATTTTATGTAGATTTTCCATCATCAAATCTTACCAATATTCAACAATAAAAATGCTTACAAAAGCTAAATATTACAACACAGGAATTACTAATTCAGTCCAAGTATTGATAATTTTATGCATGCAGGTATAATATAATAGCTTTTACTATACCTTAGTTGTGTTTTTGTTGTTTTTTTAATCTGCGGGTTTCTTGCAACTCTGCGCACTACAAGGGAAGTGTTTATAGGGACCAAATATGTACGATTTACATATTCTGTTAAGAAACACATGAAAACGAATGCACAATCAATTACTTTACCACTGTTTACAGTGAATTTATGCGATGTATAATTAAATTTAGATTGTATAGTTCAATCTGTTGAAATAATGTAACTGCGAAGAGCATTCTTATTATTAGTGGATTAAATCCCCATTGCGGATTAATCATGTCATTATTATTATTATTGTTATT
>CBVK0102080901.1:0-10033 GCA_900067695.1 Picea abies | reverse complement strand
AGTATTGTTAGGAACACACACACACACACACACACACACACACACATATAGAGAGAGAGAGAGAAAGAGAGAGAGAGATAAAATAAATTTAAATTATAAAAAAAGCACTTATATAAATGGTGTGTATTTAAAAAAATCTAAAATAGTAATTGGTGCACCTCAAATATAACACAGACGTTGTTGATGGTGTGTGATATCATACAAACAACGTCACCATCCAATGTTGTTACTAATACACATCAGTGTCACATTTCTTGTTGCAACACTGCATATTTTACCATTGCATCCCATAATATGCACCTCACGAGTGAGTTTTGCAATAATGGGATGGGTAATATGATATTTACATCATCAGTGAATTGTTTATACCTAAAGGCACCACTAGGTTAAAAATTTTCATCACAAATTAAGCAGTGCGATGTCTTAGTATGAACGCACTAATGGAACCATATTATTGTAGCACCAACATCACACTTTTTGGTACTTTGAATTTTATAGATCATTGGTAAAGGGGCATCCAATGAAAAACTGTGGCATGTGAAATCATACAATATTTTCCTTTTGCAATGCTTTTAACCACATTACTTCATTTCGTTAACAAAGATGCACCACAATGCTAAAATTTTAGCAGGAAAAATCATTAGTGCTCTTTGTTAAAATGAAAGCATCAGTGCACAAATTTTACAACAGTACCAACATGATGTCTAGCAGTGTGTTGTATTACTAATGCATCGTGAACTAGAACTTACATAAGACAAACCACAATGCTTATTTTTCAAAACCTGTCATGGTAAATACTTTTAGTGTTTACACATTTGGGCACCAAAGTTATTATTTCACCAACATGGATTGCAATGGTGCATCTAATACGTCTCACCGCTCTGATAGATTGTTAAAAATTCATCCATGTGTCATTGCCTTTACATCACCAGTGTGTTTGATGGAATCATGGGCATCATTAGGCTAAATTTCTTTATCACAGCTGAAGTAGTGTGATGTTATACTATTAACAGATTGTTTCTACCATGATAGTGGACGACTACAATTTTCATTAGTGGTGCATTGTAAAGGATAGGGAACTGGGAATGAGGTGTCCAATCAGATGTCATGCCATGCAAAGTCAAGAAATATGTGTCCCTCTGTGGTTTCATAAAAAACACTAGTTCCTTTGGTTAAAACAGTTTCTTCGCTATGTTAAATTTGATAAATAGTTAAGTTAAAGGTGAGTTTAATGAAGTGAAATGTACATGTGTTGGTCAAAGCTAATTATCCACCAGTTGTGGGGCATTAGAAAGGACACACCACTTAATTTTTAAAATTTATTGTGGTTCTCATTATTAAATTGCACTAGTGTGTACATGTATATGATATGCATCAGGGGCAGTTCTTATTGTGAATTTAGCATAGGACACACCATGTTGGGGCGGGCTGAAACATCCAGGTGCATTACATGAATTTTTTTTTTTTTTAATGTCAAATTTCAAGATAAATTAAAATTTTAATTTTAAGAAAATGAAAATAGGAAGGTAATAAACAATTTACTTAGCCTATTATGTCTTGAGGAGGCATGATTTTACCAATCATAGGAAATAAAAATTTGTGGTGATTTCCAAAATTTGTAAATGTGTGGAAACTACCAATGGAGCTATCGAAATCGATCTATATCAATGGAAATAGGGTGTCTTTTGAAGGAGGGTGAGCATTTGTGCTTACGTGAGAGTTTTGAAGCACACACTTTAATAATGAAAATTGACTTGGTATATTTTTATTTACCCTATCGCGGTGCACTTCACGAGATAGAGGTGTACTAGTGCGTAATTTACAATGACATTGGTGTGCTTTATTTGGTGCATTTAATTTTTTATTATAAAGTATGGTAGTTGTTTTGAACATTGAAGCACCGAAGATTATTTTTTAAATATGGAACAATGTGTATCTACCTTAAAAAAAAATGATAAAAAAACCTTTGGTTTCCTAGCTCTACTAACAACCTTCTCTATAAACAAAGAAGGGATATATTTTTCAGGGAGATTCCATGCGAAATCTCTGCAATAAGTTGTTCTCCTTGTAGTTTTAAATATTCAGTAGCAGGTCACCCTCGATCCTTCATTCTAGTACTTTAGCAATGATTTTTTATCCTTGTTCTCTCTATCAACCAACCACGGAGAGATTTATTTTTCTCTGTCTTTTCCATCATTATATAGAGTCCATCCGTTGTAAAGAAACTAATCCCTAGGGTCCATTATTTATTATTTATTATATTTTAGGGTTTCTCTCTTAATTACTCTTACTTATTTTACATTTTTATTTAATTACCAAACTATCCATAATAAATACTTATTATGACCCCCTTTAGGATAAATATTATATAATTATTTATTATTATTTATGGATATAAGTACTTATTGTTATTGTTTTAAGATAATTATTATATTACTTTTATTATTTATATTATTTATATTTAATTATAATGATATGGGGCATGAAAATGGGTTGATCTACAAGATCGAAAAGCTATGTGTCCCTTTATTTTTATTATTTATATTTAATTATAATGATATGGGGAATGAAAATGGGTTAATCTACAAGATCGAAAAGCTATGTGTCCCTAAAGGTGAATTTGGTTTTGGGAAGATAATTTCCAACTTAGAAAGGTATGTGTACTGACCCTTAATGCAAGATGATGTAGCATGATATATTAGAGGATGTATATTTTGTTGTACAAGAAAGCTCAATAACAGGAAGAAAGTTCTATACCATCCCTTAACTATACCCAATTGACCTTGTGAAATAATTTCCACAGATTTTGTGGGGGTTTACCAACAAATAGGAAGGGACATGACTATGTATTTATGGTATTCGACATGTTCAACAATATGTGCATTCTCATGCCTTGTAAAAATACCATCAAAGGAGAAGAAGCAGGAAACATATTCATTGAACAGTTCTATGTGCACTTTGGGATACCAAGGATCATCATCTTAGATAAGTATACTCATTTTCCTAGTTCCTTTTGGACTATTCTTTGGGAGAATATGGAAACTAAATTTAATAAATCTACAACATACCATCCACAGACAGTTCAGCTGGACAAACATAATTAGTCAATAAAACTTTCGTACAACTTTTGAGGGGTTACAATCAAAAGTATATGAAGACCTAGGATGAAACTATGATCTATATATATATCTCTTATAATAGAGCGTTCCACACTTCTACTGGTAAGTTACGTTTTGAAACTTTCTTTGGATATTTTTCTCCTTCACCATTGGATTATGCATATGGACTTCAATTAGGAGTGATGGAACATATGACATGAGAATCTGTGAAGACAAAGAATTTTTTTGAAAAGATTAGATAGATTCATTTTCAAGTATAGGAGAATCTAAATAATTCACATGAAAAGTATAAGGCAAGACATGATCTACAAAAAAGTGATATGACATTCAAAGTAGGAGACACAGTTTGGTTACAACTAAACAAAGAAAGACGACATGGTCTTGGTAAGAATATCAATGCTCTGTAGTATGGCCATTTCAATATATTGGGGAAGGTGGTAGATAATTCCTTTAGACTCAATCTACCCCCATACACACACATTTAATCTATAGTGAATATGGATAATATCAAAATATATGAGGCTTCCATGTTAGATCATGTTCTAACTTCCATAGATGACTTAGCACCAGATTCTCAAGAAGAGTTCGTAGAAGACACAATTTTGTAGAAGTGGTTGAAAACTACAAGACATGGGTAACATGACCTTTGAAAGATTGGGTTGAAAGGAAAGCTTTTAGGAAAAGAAAAGTGGTACTCTAGGGATAAGGTAGCAGAAAAAATGATCGACCTCATTAAGTAAATATTTTGGGGACCAAAAGCCTCCCTAAATGGAGAGTTGTAATCTGAATTGTATTATTGTATTATTTTTCATCTATATAGATGCTTTGAGAGTGTAAGAAAATGGAGGAATCCACTTGTAGGGTCATTTTATTGGGAAGGCCTTGTTTGGAAAATTGGAGCTTGAAACCTTCTCAAGCCATTTTGAGGCATCAAATGGCATTTTTTGGGGGGTTATAGTGTCTAAAAATTTTACACAACACACTTGATGATGTTATGCATTCTAGAACCTTTCCAATGGTGCAAACCATGCCTCAATTAGAGCTAATATGAAAAACCAATACCTCCCATAAGTTGACCTACCTTGTTGACCACAATGGTACAAGTGGATTCCATGCTAACCCCATTACTCACACATATGGGATAACCATGTGTGGAGTTTCAATAATATTTTATAAGGTTCCAAATATTATCATAATTGAGGGTTGAGGAAGTCAAAAACCTACCCCTAGATGGTTATCAGGATACGTTAAATATCGTGCCACTAACAGGTCAAGGGGTTCCATTCTTTAGGAATGTACTTGTTCCATAGTTGAGAAGAGCATCTAGGAGTGGTATTTTGAGAGCATAATAGAGGAGGATATATTATGTAGCAGCCATATAGGCTAAATTTTCATGTAAAAGTCCACAGAGAGTGCTTCTTCCTTTGTATTTCTAATTGAATAAAAGAGAGGAGAGAAAACTCACCTTCTAGCTAGGTTTTTTTCCATATTAGGTTTCTCGGGTTATATCTTTGTTTATTTGTGGATGGTGTGTGAGTATTTATTTTTGTTCTCTATTTTTGACATTTCATCTATTTCATACATTTTAAGCATAAAACCAGTAATTAAAGAGTCTAAGATCTAAAGGTAATTGACCTTCACAGTAAAGATTTCAATATTTTATTAGATCTGTTGTGATGAACTGTCCATTTGAATATCAACAACATTTTATAGACCATTTATTGATGTATCTTAGATACCAATGGAACATTAATGTTGTTTAGAGTTTTCTATTCTGCTAGAAAATTCCCACAATAATAAAATACTTGTGAATCCTATATCATTCTAAATTTAGAATTGTTCACACATTATATTAATGATCTAAAAAACCTATGAATCCTATATTTTTATAAATTTGCATTTGTTCACCCGTGTTCATAAAGATACAAAAGTCTATCAATAAGTTGCGGTTAATGTAAATAAGCAATGACCTACTAGTTTCAACTGGAGAGAATAGGATGAAATATAAGTTTTGAAGATGTTTTGCGATTCATTCAATGGAATAAGTTGTCAATCATTGTAGGGGGTAACCCTATGGTGTATACAATTTTTTTAACTTAGAAAGAATGAAATAGGCTTATTTAGATGAGGGTGTTTAATCACAATAGAAATATCATGATTTATGACATATGTTTCAATACAAATAATGGCTTCATTTTCATCAAATTAGAGAGAATGCAAATCTTAAGATGGTGGTTCCCTCATGTTCTTCAATATCTAAATCATATATGATTCTATTCCTCATGGAAATTTGTTTGACTAGTCAATGACTTTGATTGTATTTCAATAATGCTATACAACTTTAACACGTATCTTCCTATTGTGAAGCTTAATTCACTCTATTTTTCATTTGAAGTAAATTCATATTTTTATTTCGATGACCACTCAGATTGTGAACTACTGTGAATTTGATAATTTTTCAAACCAATACAGTGCAATTACTTGATACACCATGACCTTCTCTTGTTATTCTCTTATCGATACAAGTTGTATTCAACTCGAACTCCCAATCTTTTCTTTTTGATACCATATTATTTTTCTAAATAAATAATAATGTTTGCAAACATGATTAGAAATGACCTCAATAAACTTATATAAAACAAATTATTTTATTCATAAAAAAAAAGCATTTGATATAATGGACTTTATCTCCTTCTTCTTTTTCTTTTTTTTAATAGTTAGGTAAATGTGCTACCATACAATGCAACTTCCTTTTTAAATTACTATTTATCATCTTTTTAATTGTCTGTAAATTTAAAATTTAATGAATTAAAATGTGGAGCATTTTTTTAACTATCCTTGCTAATTTAAAATTTCATCAATGAAGATGTGATGTGGCACATTTTTAGCATGCCGTGTGTCTCTCGAATCATCCTTATATATCCATCCCAACACACTTTTGTACTTTCCATGTATGGATGGTTCCCTTTTATTAGGCTTTCGACATGATGGCGTACCATATCAATGATTAAAAGGAGTCATATAAGAACTATTCCCATTTTATGGTGCACTCCAAATATCATATAGTGTAACCATTACCAAACTTCAAATTTTAGGTCTCTAAGAGGCTCCATGCAATGAAAGGAACAAAAATATCTCATATTTTAGGTATGTGACAAGCTCCTTGTAGTGAAAGGAAAAGATTTATGTTTTTTTTTAAATAGAATTAAAATATTTATAGATTTTAAATTAAAAAAAAAAAAATTTTAAAGTTAAAAGTTATAATCCTTAAAAAACCAAAACAAGTAATAAATTATTTTCAAATTAAAAATTAATTACTAAAAACTATGATTTATAGTATTTAGTTAAGTATCTAAAACAATTTAAATTGTTTAAATTTCATATTGATCTTAAATTTACTAAGCATTGAGAAGGATTAAATTTATGAAAATGAAAAAATGATTGTATTCTTAAAAAAGCTTTTACTTAGAGAGATTTGATCCCTCTAGGGACTTGATAGTTTTTGGGTTAAAATGGATATATATTGGTAATATAGTATATTGTTGATGATCTTTATGCTCATTATATATATTGTTTTATTAATTAATAATAACTTATAAAATGAATAGCAAATAAATTCAATTTAAATAAAAATTCTTTAATTTCCAAAGGAACTCTACAATCTTATGGAGGAAATGTTCATGTAACATAAGCCATTAGAATGTTAATAAAATATATAAATAAAAGTTAAAAGGAAAAAAAAACTAGTTTAATAATAAAAATTTAAATGACCAGAAATCTTTAACCCTAGCTATAAACTTTTCTATGCACATGACAAGCATTGAAGAGAATACTAATAATCAAAGGAATTTGTGCTTTGACAAAAGTAATGTTGACCTTTTATTAAAGGATTCAAATAGTAAATTAAATATCCTAACTTATAAGGACGACATTGAAGAACTCTATCATAATTTTATAACTACACTTTTCACTTCTATTAAAAAGTTCTCTTTTAAGGTGTCCTATAAAAAGTATAATAGAACGAACAACCCTTGATATGATAAAGAATGTAAAATTGTCAGGAAATCCATTAGGGATGTTTCAAATGAGTCCTCAAAATTGGATAAGATCAATACGTACAAATCCCTAATTAAACAGAAAAAATGTACTATTTCAATAAAAAGTAAGAGCAAATTTCAGAACTATATAAGTAGGATCATAAGAAGTTATGGAGCCAAATTCTAAACCTAAATACTAAAGAAAATAATAGGATTCCCTTAAGGGAATGAAATTCCTACCTTAAAATTCTTTACAAGTTCTCTAATGACATGGATACCATTCCTATTGTCCCTACTAAGGAATAAGTTTGTTTCTTTAGATTACATAGAGTTCTAGGTTAAGTGGCTTGCAAATGGGAAAGTGAAGGACATTGAAGGCTACCAAGCTGGAATTTTTAAAATCGGAGGGCCTATCCTTATCCCTTACATACACAAGCTCTTTAATTTAGCAGTCAAGCAATGATTCCATAAACCCTGTATGCAAAGCCTCATTGTTCCTATTTTTAAAAATGGGGATAGAAATATTCCGTCTAATTATAGGACCATTATGATTAGCCCGATTTTATCCAAGCTTTATGAAATTATTTTGGAAAAGAAGATTATCCTTTGGCTAGAAATTCTCAGCAAAAGAGATAAAGGCCAACCTAGGTTTAGGATATATCATTCAACTGTGGACCATATTGTTACCTTTAGGATCATTGCAAAGGAGTTCTTCAATACTAAAACCATTTTTTATTTATTTTTTGTTGACTTTAGAAAAACTTTTGACATGGTTCCAAGTAAAAGCATTTGGAATAGGTTGTAAGAGATAAAAGTGCCTCTTGAGTTGAGGGTTGTTGCAATAATGATGCATGGGAACGTGATTTCTAAGTTTAAAAACACTAAGGGCTGGTCAAAAGAGATTAACTACAATATTAGAGTCAAACAAGTTTGCCCCTTGTCCCCTATCATTTTTTGCATATACATTGACACGTTAGAATATTTCTTAGAAAAATCACACTGTGTCACCCCTACTCTCACTGGTATAGTCATCAATCTTCTTTTTTATGTCGATTATATCATTCTTATGAAAAGGAGTCCACACGATCTTGAAAACCAACTAAGGATCCTCAAATATTTTTTCTCCAATATGGGTATGACTGTTAATATTGATAAAACTAAGGTCATGATTATTAAATACAATAAGATCATGGTGAAATCACGGAGGTGGGTAACACTTTCGTGACAATCAGATCTCCAAAATTATGAAAAACATTTTCTCAGCCGAAAGTTATTATTTTCGACCGAACTAGTTTTCGGCCGAAATGTTAAACGTCAAATCGAATGGTGCAGTAACGACACCCTCGATTTGTGAAAGATATTTTCCATCCGACAATATGTTTTTGGCTGAAAGATAGTTCGGTCGAACAATATTTCATCATTGTAGTATATACAAAGATATTTACTTTTTTTTAGGGATGTTGATATTTACAAGATTTTGTGTGTTGGTGTAATTTACTAGTATTGTGGCATTGTTGGTCTTTAAATGAAAAGGAAAAGAGCTGAAAGAAATCTTTCAAAAAGGTAAAATTCATTTTGTTATCAAATATAAACAACCATGAGTAAGATGCAATTGAATTGCAAAGAGTGATTATGGCATTGTACTTAACAAAGAATAATCTAGTGTCATATTGTATGATTGTAGTTCAAGAACAAGAATCTATATATATGGAACAATTATTTCTTGAGTGCATTGTATTTTTTAACACAATTTCGTAGTGTACAAGAGTCTTAAAAAAATATTATTAAAAATAAGTAATAACAAGTGACAAAATCCTTAAAAACTAGGTTCAAAGTGTTTGCTAGCAAACATTTACACCAAGAATCAACACTAATAGTCAAGATATTTTTCATAAATAGAAAATCTATATTACTTTGTTAATGTTGGTATTTCTATAATGAGTCAATCTATTCATAGATTGATTAGGTTGAAAGTGTTTGCTAGAAAACATTTACACAAATAATCAACACTAAGATTCAAGATATTTTCCATGAATAGAAAATCTATATTACTTTGTTAATGTTGGTATTTCTATAATGAGCCAATATATTCATAGATTGATTTTGTTTTAGGTAATCTGTAATGGTCATTAGCCAAGCTATCAAGATTCCTTAGGTTAGTGAGTCGGGCCAAGATATGATATATGCTCCCTTAGTTATGGCCTCAAACAAAAATTTCATTAAAAAACTCAATGATTAACATGATTATGTAATTCACGCCAAGTTTTCCATTTTTTTGTGTTCTTCATTTAATAACAAGAGAAAGAAATATTCATTGCCAAGAGTCATTTATATTTGGAATAGGTTGACAAAACACATCTTGAAACCATATAGTGAGACCTAATAATAATGGGTAAGTAAATCTCCCCCTATGCTTCACATGTCGTACATATTGTCATGAGTCTTGGTCACATCTCTGTGTAAGACATGAGTGACCTACTTGTTTAGTAAATTTCTCAAAAAGGAACCTGTCTCCCACTTTGGTGGTCTTCTAAAATAAATCATCATCTTCTCTTTCACATAGAATTTCAGATATAAAAACATGGAATGTGGAAGGAGGGGGTGAACCTGGCCATAAAGTTTTACCAAAATCCAAAAAAATGTCGTAATACAACTCAAACCCCACATGATAATGACAACAACACGTGTCATGGATAGTGATGGGTCTAACAAACCATGGTTTTTGTTGCACAAATGTATTGATGAAAATTTTAACTTCTTTGTGCGCTTCTTTGAACTTATTAAACAACTCTATTTGTGTCATTGACAATATATGTTTTGGATGTTCTTCATATTGATTTTGTTCTATTCTTCATCACAACACATCCCTTGTATGTG
>CBVK0102080857.1:173-24833 GCA_900067695.1 Picea abies | reverse complement strand
ATTAATCATTGACAATCATGAATAACTAATTACTAATAAATAATTAGTTAATGTTATTTTAAGAAATAATTTTTGTTTAGCTCATCTTTTAGGACAGTTAGATTATTAATTTAATTATAATTAATAATCATATACATCTATTTAAGCAGGGTCGTTACACTTGTCTAATATTGTAAAATCACTTTCTAATCAAGTTTAATAGAATTTTATTGTAATATTATAATATAGATGTGAAGGCAAGATATATCGTTTGATATTTTGAGCTATATATACAAAATAATTTGGGTACACTATTCATGTACAACTCAAATATCATTTTTTGAGCTAATTGATTTCTAGCAACATAAGGAAATATAACAACAAAGAGTGAAATTGGTTTGTGAGACATTTTAACATTTACTAAATGGTATAATTTCTAATTGCAATATCTTTAGGGTTCTTATTGAAAACAATAATTAGAAAAGCACTTCGACATTCCCATTCACCAGTTTAGGGAGTATGCTAGTTATATTTATGCTGAAGGCATTATATATGAATAACTTTTTCCCAAAACCTGTGGAACTGATTGACAGGTTTTGCACTATTAAACCTCCTTATTTTCTTCGATTGAAGACTTCCTAAATCCTATCTCCATACCTATATGAAATTCCTACCAATGTATTTTCATCATGTAAGAAATATAGAAGTATTTGTTGCATTCCTCACACAAAAATTGCTCATCCAAATAAAATAAAAACCATAATGTAATAGATGTGGTCTCCCTATCTTTACTTTATCTTTATATATGTGTGGTTGTTTTAACCATACCAGTGGCCATATGAAGCCAACTATAGAGGAGACTTATTCTTACAATATATTTTGAGTCAAAGGAGACTTATTCTTACAATATATTTTGAGTCAAAGAAGATTAAGTGGGCAAGCATGGTTATATATATATATATAGTTGTTTTAACCATACTAGTGGCCATATAAAGCCAATTATAGAGGAGACTTATCTTTACATTATATTTTGAGACAAAGAAGATTAAGTGGGCCAGCATGGTTAATCTAATTTATGGTAACTCCAACTCCATTCTTGGTGGAATAGTTGAGAACTCCATTTGATACGGTTCATAAATTTTAAGTTTTGTATTTTATTTTATTTGTTATAAGAGTAAAGATTTTATGATGGGAGAGAATATTTATAATTAAAAATAAATATTTTATCTCCATTTATTATGAAAAAAGATTTTATTAAAATTTGAAATATTTTTTCCATAATTTTTTTTAATAAAATTGTAAAGAAAATTGTTTACTTTTATTGAATTAGAAAATATTATGAAACCCCTATTTTTAAAGCAAAAATTTTCAATTATTTTTAATAAAATTGTAAAAAAAATTATTTACTTTTATTAAATTAGAAAATATTATGAAGCCACCTCTTTTTTAAGCATTTTTTCTCAATTAATTTTTATTACGTAATTTAAAATTATTTTTCTAACTTTTTCAGATAAAATTAACTAAAAAATAATTTTGATAGACATGAATGAAATTAATAAAATAAAATTATTAAAAAAATTAATTTTAAAGTCAATTTGAAAAGTTATTTAAGTAAAATTAACTAATAATTAAATGAAATTAATATAGTAATGTTACTAAAAATAATTTTATAGATATAGAGAGCATTTCAAAGTTTTTCTAATAAAATCATTAGGAATTAATTTTAATTAATATAGACCCAGGTAAATATATTAAAGTTTTTTTTTTAATCATGAATTAACTAAGTCTATATATTTGAGTATGTAAGTTTCCATAGTTAGTCATAATGTTGTAGAATTTTTTGTATAAAACCGTGTATAAATTTTTCAAACATGGTTTTGAGTGGACACTCCACCCATCATTGGCGACATAAAAGGCTATTAAGGAATAAACTATTAAAGAATTAGTAATAGAATTTAAGGTAATGAGTTGAGAAAAGGGGGAAGGGGTATGATTCTTTGATTAGGTGAGGAAAGTAATAAAAATAATAAGGGATAAACATGAATGAAATTTAAATTGAATTAAATTAAATTAAAATGAATTAAATTAGGATTAAAATGGATTAAATTAAAATAATATAAAAGAATGTGAATTAGGTAAAGGGAAGTAATACACACCCAGGATAATAAATAAACAAGGCGGGGAGGTTAAAAGTAAAAAGAGATAAGAGAGATGAGGACAAACAAAGCCAGTTGAAGAAGAGGAGAGGAGGAGGGGAAGGCTCGAGACGAACAAGAACAAGATCTAAAAGGAGGAAGTTTAACGACCAAGGTGATGAATGGTTGGATTCTAGGATTGGCTCAGTTTGTAGCCATCTTCGTGGTTAAAGTTATTAGGATGTTTTTCGATTTCAAGGGCTTCCTAAATGAGACGAGAGGAGTAATGTAGAGTAGAGGCTAAAATTTTGGTTTGATAATGGGAATCATCATTTCCCTTTTGATTTTTTATTTTATGCTATAGCATGATTTTTAATGCACCCTAAGGAGAACCTAGCTTAATAACTTGTCCAAGTGGTGTTTAGAAAGAAAACAAAATAGGTGGTATGATATCCTATCTAGTAATCATGTCTTTTTCATTATCGCTACGCGATACTCTTGTACTAATATGTATTTTGATGCTCCTTATAATGCCTTTGCCAAGCTTCAGTCTTCAACTAAACAATTGAAGTTCTCACCCACTATCCTTGTTCCACCTATTTTCTTCCACCAATCCACTTGCATGCAAACGTTCTTGTCCTCTTGTGCACAAACCGTTTGTCAAACAAATAACAACCTTGATCCTTTGAATCAAGAAACCAAGTTTGCATGCATTCACTTGAGGACTCATTGTGGGTGAGTATGAACCATAGTCACAACAAAAAAACAAAAAAAAATAATCAAAACACAAAATAATACAAAATGTTTATGAGTTCATTCAGAATGCCCATCAAATGTTAGTTAATCAAATTTTATGTCTTAACAATATGAATTGTCGAAAGTGAGAAATTAAAAGTTGTGGGGAACTCTAACATCCCAATTTAGGCTTGTCTGCTCTAACATAACTATCCAAATCAATGTCCAAGCTATGACATCAATTTAGACCGACACTGGAACTTAAACCTTATTTTGTAGGAAGGAAATTAAAAGGACAATGTGTTTTGTTTAGTACCCATGAAAACCATCGAAATAGAAAATGACTTAACTCGATTAGAAGATCAATAAAGTATTAAGTATTGTGCCTAATACCTTGTCACAACCAACACATATGCTTCATATTATGGTGGCTCCGTGAATAATGTGCCACAACCACCCCATAAATCGTTTGCCAAGGAAAACCATTGAAAAAGAAAATAACTTAACTCGATTAGAAGGTCAATGAAATATTAAGTATTGTGCTTAATACCTTGTCACAACCAACACATATGCTTCCTATTATGATGGCTCCATAAATAATGTGCTACAACCACTCCATAAATCTTTACCAAGATCATATTACATCCCAAATATAGTTTTGATCATAATAAACAATGTCCACATAAACACACATTTACACCCATGTAAAACACATTATACAATAATACCATTACACAAAATTTACACCAAAATACTACTCAAAATAAAATGAATATCAATAATACCCATATAAACATGTACCAATAACACCCACATTGAGAAACCATCACAATACCCCATATGGGGATTATCTTGACAAACCCTAGCGCTCTCCATAGCATGGTAGTAGTTCCCACACTCTACTCATTACTTCACACACAAAGAGAGCGTACAATTTTTAATGCTAAATTGAATACGATATTTTAAATTATAAAACAAAATAGATTCATAAAATTACCAAACGCATATACATTCCTTCAATAGACCTCCCAAGTTGACTTTTAATATTTATGATATGTATTATTAAATTCCAAGCAGTGCTTATAAAATATTTCAAATATGGTTTGGCAATATCAAAATTACAAAGATCATCTTTAATCATACACGTTAATCACATGTTTCTCCATAACTGTCAGTTAGAGTTAGATCAGGTTTTCTTTTAACACAATATAATTCATACAACCTCATTTTTTCTTCACACTATATCTATCAATTAGAATTAGATCAGGTTTTGTTTTAACACAATATAATTATATAATTCATACAACTTCATTTTTTCTTCACACTATATCTGTCAATTAGAATTAGATCAGGTTTTGTTTTAACACAATATAATTATATAATTCATACAACCTCATTTTTTCTTCACACTAGATTTACTAGTAAATTATGTAGTACATATTATGCAAGTAGAAAGTTACAAGTTTGTAACTTCAAATGGGTAACACCCTCTCACAATGAATCATTAAATTATCGTTAATATATATTATATGTAGGATATGTGGATTTGTAGAGTTAAAATGTGGTAATTTTGTTTAAGCATGTGGTACATCTTGTTTTACAATCTAATTCAAAACTTTCACTTAGTAAATTATGTAGTACATATTAATGATTCCAATGTTAATTACACAAATAAGTTAAACTTTATTGATATTCTTATGTGCCTTGTTATTAATGCCACTTCAAAAGTTTAGTTTATGGTTTTAAGAGGATCCATCTCACCTTGACAATTTATGCTCACCTTGTTTCTAGCTTTTCGTTTTAACCCCTTTTTCCATCCAATGCCAGATCACATTAACATACCAATGCCATAGATAATGATAGGATTTTTAGTATTTTTTCATTTTTACACATGGACAAACTTAGCATAAGGTTCCCACAACTTTTTAGTATCTATTTGGCTAATTAATTTTTCATAGGTTGCTTCCGAGTAAATTTTGACTTATTTTGTAGTAGTTACATAGATTTATTTCATGGTTGATTAAAGAGCATTTTTCCTTACTGAAATGATAATTAGTCATCTTCTTTTTTCTGGAGAAATATAATCTCTTAATCACTTATGTATTAGTCATTCAAAGTAAATATGTTGGTATTTTATTAGCCCTTCATAGATTTTACCTATTTTCTCTATTTTTTCGAATGAAGGATGATATTAACTGTTAGTAGAAATACTAGCTAATGATCCCAAGGGACTCAATGAGATTTTCAAATCTCAAGAACTCTGTGAACTTTAATATATGAGCATTTACCAATCGAGCTAACCCTTGGCGTTGATAATTGGTCACCTTCATTATGTAGCTCATTCTACTATATTTTCATTAATATAAAGTTTGTGAAATTTTGATTTTAAATAGCTAAGTTTTGACTTCTAAAAACTCATGATGTATTTAGCATTAGTGAAAATATATAAAATCATGAAATGATTTTTGATTTTTTTAATTTAACGTTATTAAAATCAATTTGATTTTTTTATGTAGAATATTTTTATTAAAAATTGAACAAAATGATAATTAAACCTAAGACATTCAAGCTCCAAATAATTTAAGAGTTCTCCATTCACTAAAAGAGCAAACGCCCACGTTGTTGAATATATAACAGACTTAATGTTGAAAAAACTAATAAATATTCACTTATGCCAAAAACAACCCACCTAGAGTTCAAACCTTCGGTAAAATCACTAAGTTAGAACCATATTCTATGTACCATGAGAGGGATTAGAGTTCTTACATAGGTGAATAAACAACTTGGTGTCCTCAAGTGTACACACCTTGACACTAGTCCTTTGTTTAAGAAAATCTGGAAGTATTCTAAAGGATCTCAATGTTGGCATTCTTTATCAAACAATTGCTCTAACCCACCATTAGAGAGATGTGATGTACCTCGTGGTACTCTCAAGGATCCAAATCATTGAATTATAATAAAGGGGACAAATCCAAGTAAATATATGGAAGACAAAGTATAATATATTAAATATGAAACTTATGATTACAATTTAATACTTAGATTTTTTTATGACATTGAATGAATGTGCTGCTATGAATAGTCATTATTTTATTTTAGGAAAGTGTGATTATTAATTAACATATTAATTAGTGATTTGATAATTAATATTTGTTTAAATACATGAAAATTTATTATTTTTTGAGACGTTTTATCATTGAAGTAATAATAAGAAACGATGTCACAGTGCAATTTCTACTATGAATTAATAAGATTTTTTGAGAGGCTTTTATCGTCAAAGCAATAATAAGAAAATATGTGAGAATTCAATTTCAACTATAAATTAACAATTAACAAGATATTGTGCTCTTCATTTGGACAGCAAAGATTTATGTTCATCATGAAAATTGGCAATTTAATCTCTTCAGATATCGAGAGAATGTTGTACATATAAAGATGAGGATCAAACAAATGATTAATAAAGAATGTTGTATTAGAAATGTTAACAAATGATTAATAAAGAATGTTGTATTAGAAATGTTGCTACAGGTATTTAGATTTTAGAATTTGATATGCAATTTAATCATTTTAATTAAAGATAGTTTGATCCTTTGTGAAATGTTATGGATTTTTGATAATCAATAACGGGACTTTATTGATGTTTATGATTCCATTTGATTCATATTTGGATGTATTGTTATGGATTTTTGATAATTAATAACCGGACTTTATTGATGTCTACGATTCCATTTGATTCATATTTGGATGTATTGGTTTGAGCTAACTGGACTTCATTGATGTCTATGATTCCATTTGATTCATATTTGGATGTATTGGTTTGAGTTTTAAGTTCATTGTCAAAATGATTGAAAATGTATTTTTGTTGTTGTTGTTAGGTATGGTTTCAATTTTTCTAAATATTTTCTAATAACAATTGCATGGGAAATTGGTGAAATGTCCCAATTTTCTCTTCTCAAATTAGTTAATAAAATAGATAAGAATTATTATGATATATCTTCGCTTTCATCCCAAATCAAGATCATAATCATTAGCATCTAGGTAGATACAATTTCAGTGTGATAATCACTAGTAATAATTGTTATAGTCCAAAATGATTTATCTGTGCAAACAAGACATTGGCCCTTCCATTTGCATACTTTGCCAAAATATTGTTAAGGCTTCCTTTTAAAAAACCATTTTTGGATAGTGTACGTGCCCTGCTGCACTAATAGCCCACATACACATGCATGTTGCATGCTAGTTAGCCCGCGCACACATGCATGTTGCATGCTAGTTAGCCTGCGTACACACGTGTGTTGCATGCTAGTTAGCCCGTGTTTACCTCCAAAATTTGTAAAAAAAATATAAAATTACACGGAATTCAATGGAGTTTTAGCTTGCATACACATGCATGTTGCATGCTAGTTAGCCCGCGTACACATGCGTGTTGCATGCTAGTTAGCCTGCGTACACACGTGTGTTGCATGCATGTTAACTCGCGTTTACCTCCAAAATTTGTAAAAAAATATAAAATTGCACAGAATTCGATGAAGTTTACGGGCTATGGAGGGTTTCCTAACCATTTTACCCCTTGTAGCTCGTCCCCAAACCAAATAACCATCTTTTTCTCATATAAAAAGAGGTCTTGGGGAGTCATGTATGAACATGCAAGAGAATAAGAAAACTCTGCCAAAATCCCTTCCCTTTCTTAGCCCAAGATTTGCATCCTATTTTGAGTTTTAGCCTCAGCCTTCCCCTCCAGCCTTTCTCTTTATGCAACCCTTCCTCCTTCCCTTGGTGATATGTTGGTTGCGAGAAGCTAATGTGGGATTGATGCACTTGGAGCCACGAAAGAGAAGCCCACAGTTGGTTCGTGGAGCGGTTTCCAACAAAGGTTTTAATCCTTTTTGTCTTGAAACTAAATAAAATAGTTCATCCTTGTTCCAAAACCTTATGTTTATATGCTTTTGTTAATTTGCACATTTATATCTATGTATAGACTTTTAAAGTGATCAGTAGAGATTGCATATATTTTTGCATTGTATTCCTAATCTTTTGCGGGTTATCTTTGGGAGGAGATCCGTGATTTAGGAGGTGACAACAAGCGAAAGAAGTCTACACCGACCACAAGGACTAAAGGCGCATTCATTAAATCTCTTTCCTTTCTCTCTCGTCACTTTGTTTAGATGGTTTTGGGGTAGCAAGGGTAGAACAGTCTTTTAAGGGAGTTAGCACTCATCCTTTACCTTAGACCCAATATAGGGGGATTTTCCCCATAGTAGAATTGGCGACTCCGCTGGGGATTCTCTCTAGGGTTTTAGTGGGAGATCTTGGTTTGATTTGATTTTCGGTTCATTTCTGAGTTTTTTGAGTGTTTTGAGTCAGGTTAGATCTCTAGTCACCTTCTAGGTGCCTACCATCTTCCCTTGCCTAGGTTGTTTGTCCAAAATTTTTATTTTTTTGAAGAGGTGTACGTGCCATGTTCTTTGTAAAACATGCGTACATACACGTTCTACATTATACATAACCCGCGTACATATGCTGGTTGGTCGTGCATAACATGCGTCTCTATGGTTTTGGATAAATTTTTCAAAAGATTTCCCTTTTCTTTCAGAAAACTTATGGTTCCCAGGTCTTCTTAAGTTCCAGAAGCTTCTTTCGTTTGGGGTTTAGACAGTTTGTAGGCTCATATTTTTTATGAAATAAAAAAAAAGAAATCCTCTTGTCTCTTTGTGTTTCCAAGCATTTTTGGCTTTTTTTTAGCTTGAATTTTAAGAAAAATGAGTTCCATTTAAAAAAAAATCCCCCTCATGGTCATGAATCATGTATTTTGCAGTTTCTTTTAGCATCTTTTGTTAAATTTTCTTTTATTGAAAGAAAAAAAACCTAGTTTTTATGCTAGTTAGGTATCTTTCTTTCTTTGCATTTCTTTGCATTGTTATTTGAAAAAGAAAAAGAATTAGCATAGGGTTGTATTTTCTTCTCATCTTGAAAGCATTTCAAAAGAAAAATAAGAACGAAAATCCTTTCATTTTCTCTTTTGTTTCACTTGAAAGTTGCATTGTGCATTTTGTATGGAAAGGAAAAAAGATTGCATTTTTAGGTTTGAAGGATTGTTCATGCTTTTTGATTGAAGCTCTTTTTCATTTGTAGAATTAGTGTCAATTATTATTTTCCAGTATTCTAATAAGTTTCATTTTTGCAAGAGTCTCAAACAACATAAGTTGCACTTTCGTTCCTTGAGTAAGAAAATCCCCTAAAACAAACGCACTAATCTAAAATATTTTAGTAACACTTTTTCTAGGGTTCACCATTAGCTTAGGGTAGGGCCTTGGATTAGGTGTGGAGAGGTAAACTCTCCAAGGCCAACCAAAAATTAACTTAGGTGTCTATCCTAGGGTGTGAAAAATATACTTTGTAATTACTCAATCCAGGAAGCTCCTCTCACACAGGAGTCAAACACGAGGCCGCGTGGAGGACGATGATGGAGATATCCACTCTTGATCCCGAAAAATCGTTTGGGGGAGTGTGTATTGGGGGTGAATCATGTAGCATTACTGGACTGAATTATTTCAGACCTATGAGACACTTGGATCTATCCAAGTTACTCTAAAAGTGATTCTGGCCCTGTTGCATTTCAGGCCTCAGGAGGATCTCCAGGCTTAGTTACCATGCCCATACACTTTCTCGACCGTCGACTGTACCCCCTTGTTTGTTTATTATAAGTTGGTGGCCTATTTTCCATTATATAGGTTGACACACATGTGACTATGAGGGGTGTATTGTGGTACATGAGGCAGACTCTATACTCTATGGGCGACACTGAAAGGGATCGTCGGTCAGAGGTCTGGGTAATTGCTTCTTCTGGCCATTCGTTTGCCTTTGTGAATTCTTTGGATGATCAGGACTTCATCTCCTTGGGTCGGAAGCATTCAAAAGGGTAGTTTGTTTGGTTTGTATCTTTTTAGTATTTTCTTCATAGTGGTGTGCTCTATGCTCCTTAGTTTTCCATTACGATTTAGTATTTCATTGCTTTGGGTCTCTGACCTAAGGTGGTAGACCGCCCACTCTGTCGGTCACGAGGACTTTTCAGTCTTCCGCTTAGAAACATGGAGCCGCCTCTAAATAGGCGTTGTTTTTTATACCACTAGTTCACTAGAGTCAGTGTGTGAGACTTTTACAGGCTTGAACGATCTCGCAAGGGAATAACCTATGCATATGATATTCATGGAAAAAGTTACCAACGATACCAACCAAGGAACCCCTTCGCAAGAGGATTCTTGTGATTTTCCTTTCTTTGGAAATGTTGGTGTCCCTTTGATGACCACTTTGTACATTCTTGGGTTGAATGTGGGACTATTGGTTTGGTTGGGTACCATTCCAAATGTCTCGAATTCTCTTGATGCTTCTCAGTTAAGCACCTTATGTCATGGGCATCACGTTGATGTTCCTTCATCAACAAAGTCTTCTCCTCCTCCTTCTGCCTTCTTTGGTGAAAGTCCAGCTACTAGTAACTGGAAGTCTAAATGAAACAGAAAGAGGAAGAATAAGAAGAATAAATCACCAACCTCTGCTAGTCATGTTGGATATAAGTCATAAACCTCTGTAAGTCATGTTGAAGACCAACACCCAACCTCTACGAGTCATGTTGGGGGAAAAAGTCCAGTCACTGCTAGTCATACTAGAAACAAGTTTATAGCCTTTGTGAGTCATGTTATCGACCCATCACTAGCCTCTACGAGTCATGTTATCGACTCATCACCAACCTATGCAAGTCATGTTGGAGAAGTAAAACCAACCACTACAAGTCATGGTGGGGGCACAAGCCTAGTGACGACTGGTCATACTAGAGTTTAGGAACCAACCTCTGCTAGTCATGTTGGAGAGTTGTCAACAACCTCTACGAGTCATGTTGAAGAAAACCAACCAACCACTGTAAGTCATGATGGGGGCACAAGTATCATCAATGCAGTTCATATGAGTGACATGTCAACAAACTCTGTGAGTCATGTTGAGGACAAGCAACCAACCACTGCTAGTCATGTTGGGGGCATTGATTCTATTGAGAAACCTAGACTAATAGGGAGTAAGCCTAAGTTCCCTTGTAATATTTGCAAGGGAGATCACCTTACTCATTTATACCCTAGCCTTCCATAGGCACAAATAGTTTTGTCCCTATCTGCAAACTCTTTTGAATTTGATTCTTTTGAGTTTTCCTCACAATCTATTTAGCCTTTGGTTGATGAAGTGGTCGTGCTGATGCAATCTTCGGCTGATCCCACTCCTCCTTTGGGGGGTGATGTGCCTTAATACCATGTTGTCTTGCAACCTATTCAGCTAGTGGTTGATGAAGTGGTTGTGCCGATGCAATCTTCCACTGATTCCACTCTTCTCTTGGATAGTGTCGAGTCTACGAAAGTGGTCATGCTGCTGCAATCTTGGACTAATACCACTCTTCTCTTGGAGAGTGTTGAGTCTACCAAAGTGGTCACGCCGATGCAGTCTTCAACTGATCCCACTCTTCTCTTGGGGAGTGATGTTTCTACCGACTATGTTTTTATCATTTCTAGTTCAGTACTTTCAGAACAAGGGGGCATTCCTCTCACTTTGATCACACACCCTCCAAGTCCTAGGATGGTTTCCTTTGATTGGAATGACCTTGTTGAGCCTCACTTTCCTTCTTCTACACCTTTTCAAATAAGGGTTGAAGTTAATTCAAAAAACATTTACCAATGTATTGTAGATGAAGGAGCCTCCACAATATTTTATCCTCCTCAGCTTGGCAAGCTTTGGATTCTCCCAAGCTTGTGAATTCTTCACATGAGTTGTTGTATTTTGACAGATGTCCTAGTGAATATTTGGGGATTCTTCCTCAGTTTCCTATCTCATTAGGTGGGAAGACTATCCTTGTCAATGTTATAGTGGTGCAAGGCCCGCTAGATTTCAATATGCTTCTCAGGCATGATTATGTATATGCTATGAATGTTGTGGTGTCTATGCTCTTCCGGGTGATGCATTTCCCCCACAATGGAAGCATTGCCACTATCGACCAATTGGCATCTGATAATCACCATCCTAATTCGACGTTAGTTCAAGATTCTCCTTTATATGTTCCTAGTATCCGTGTAGACTCTACCCCACCACATGTAAATTATGTGGCATCTTATCCTCAATGTTCAATTGCTCCTGAGAAGGAACTTGTTCACTCATATTTTCCTTCTCGAGACTTGGTCTCATAAATTGATCCATTGGTTTATCCAATGGGGGCATGGGAGCACTTGCTTCCCCCTCTTGGTCTGATTGATATTGTGTTTCATTTCGAGTATGATCTCGTTGTTTGTAGATCCTCAAGCCCTTGTGCTCCCAGAACGTCCATCGTCATATGGAATATGGTCCATCATAGATTCTTCACTGATAGACTTTGCAAGTCCTAGCCAGAACGTCCATCATCATATGGAATATGGTCAATTTGCTTCTCCCTTCAGGACTATCGTCTCTCCTCGTTCGCATCATTTCTTGGATATTGAATTGTCTTCGGATGAGGATATCCTTGAAGCCATGACTACATATTATATTATGTGGGAATATTTACATCGTGGTTTGTGTTTTCTTTTGTTTTGGGAGACTTTTCAGGTTGACCACTGAAGAGACTCTTGGTCAGAGCCTAACAACGAGCTCTACTTGAACCAGTACTATGCATGAGCCATAAGGCTTTGCGATTCTTTTTACCATATTGTACAATCCAAGTTTGGTGTTTTCTAGTTTTGTATTCAGTAGCACCTCTTATTTTCGGAAGTTTCTATCTATATTGGATTTATTAACATCTAGATGAGTGTTATTGGATTTATATGAAGAATCTTGGAGATATTTTTTCTTTGACATTTTTTCATCATACCGATCTGTTCTGACAGTTATTGACCTTGAAACTGGCATGTAGGTTAGGTTTTTCCCTACTTCCATTTTTGCATTATTCGTTTCTTGGTTCATTTCACCTTAGGATCGAACCCACTGAATTGTGACACTAACCTTCCTTGTTGATCAATGTGTCGTACTTTATGTGGTAGAGCCTTCCTTTCATGGGAATCCTTGTTAGAGCCTTGTTTTCCATTTGGTTCCCATGCCAAAGTACTTCATAGGCCTGAGAGTCCTTTTATTCCCACCATGACTTAGTGTTGAATCCCCATTCTTTTTTTTTTATGGCTCATACCCGAGGGACTCCCTAAGAGCATGGTTTGTTGTCTTTCAAGCTCACTTAAACTTTGAAAGAAACATCTAATGAGAGATTATTTATTCTTTTTGGTCTTGTTTGGATTACTTAAGAAAAGAATCCCCCCGAGAGTCTTCTTTAAGCCCTTTTCAAACTCTCTAAAATTGAAAAGATTGTCGAGCGATCTTGTTTCCCTTCACGCTCGTCAACATAAAATTTGAAGGCACATCTGTCTAGCGGTAGTTTATCCCTTTTTCGGTTCGAACGGTTAATTTACGAATAAAGGTATGCCCTAGGAGCTTCGGTTCATTAGGATATAATTCTCAAGTGTAAGTTTAACCCTTTTTCGGGCCCGAGGGACTAAATTTTCGAAAAAGGTTCATTCTCCTTGGTTTTGGTTTATCTCTTTTTTTCGGGCCTTGGAGATTATCTACGAAAAAGGAATCCCCTCGGAGTCCATAGTTAATATCTTTTCAGACTCCCTAAATATGAAAATATCTTCGAGTGACCTTGTTCCTTTCACACTCATTAATTGGTCCAGAAGGAATATCAATTTGACATAAGTTTAACCCTTTTTCCGACCAATAGATTATCTAGGAAAAAGGTACACCTCGGCAGACATGTCTCACTGAGAGAGTTCTCCTAAGTTATATTTTATACTTTTTCGGGCTAGGGAGAATAAACTTAGAAAAAGGTTGTGAGTCCATAGTTAAGCTCTTTTCAAGCTCCTTAAAATTGAAAAGATAGCCGAGTGATATTGTCTCTGTCACACTCGTTAAAATGGTTTTGAAGAGACATCCTTTCAGTATAAGTTTAACCATTTTTCAAACTACCTAGATTAATTACAAAAAATGAACACTCTGGAGTCTTCTTTTAGTGTTTTTCAGACTCTCTAAATGTGAAAAAACCAACAAGATTACCTTCTCTGTGCTCATAAAACTCCACATGGAAGGAGTCTTATTGTGTCATACTTAATCACATCGCATGTCGCATCCTTGTGTCTTTGGCCTAATCTTGGCTTCATGTTGCTATTAAATGAACCTTCAAAAACATTCCTTAAATGCAAGCCTTGTAGCACTCTTTCCCTCATGATCTGACACCTTGATCCATGGAGGAATTTTCCTGAGTGTCCTTATCCTGCACATGTCTCCTTGCACTGAGCATTAATATGTTCCATGCACTTGGAACTAGTTTGTTTGCTCGTGACACTCGTTCCTCCTTTGTAATGTAGAATTCTTTTATTCTTTTTCAAGCTCGTTAAAAATTTGAAAAAGACAAAAAAATCAAATATTCCAAAAAGAGGGGACGAGATATACATTCTCTTTTATCGACAACAAGATAGTTTGCCTTGGACAAAGCACATCCTTTCGTTTGTTCTCCAAGCATTGGCATCTAGTATGACCTTAGGAAGTTTTTCTTGTTACATAGAGTTGTGTCCTCCTTCGTTTGGTCACTCTTCCAAACCTATGGAGATTTTGTGGTGCCTCATGTATCAAAAACTTATGTCAATACTATGTTGCCCGAGTTTCATGATTTTGTCGTGCTTTTTTCCACAGGAAGTTTTATCCAACATGAGTTGGCCATTCTGTAGTTTATCTCTTGACTTTCATGAGTTGGCCATCCTGAGATTCCATTCAAGTTCAGATTCAAAATCAATGAAGTTCTATGCCTGATGATCAATATCCTCTAGTATTTCCCCGACAGCATGTCAAAGACATCAGGGTAGTGACTCTTAGACTCCTATTGTACTCCTACTTGAGATTTTGAAGATCTTGAAGTTGTTGCTCGAGCTATGAAATCCTCATCTCCAACCACATGCGTCAATGCTTCTTGAAGATGCATATCATATTGTACTTGTATATCTTCAGATGGTCTTGAGATGTAGATCCGCTATGTATTGTTCGCGGCTGCACTGGACATTTATATTTTGTCTAGTAGTCATATATGACATGTGATGACGATAAAAATCGCAACAAGGATTTCGCCCGCAAAGTATTGCTAAAGCCTAATAATTATAAGCTAATGATATATATAATACTATTAGGCAGGATCCCCTTGTAGATTGGAGGATCAGATCAGGTTCTTATTTGATATTTATGTTGTTGTTTGACACTGCTTACAGGGTTCTACATGATTGATGATAAAATCTTGGTTTTATTTGCGACATAATGGCAGATGGATAATGCATGCTATGTGTGGGTTTCGTTGCTCTAAGCTCTAAATTTGATGTATGAATGGGTTATATTCACGGTTATGGAATTGATATTTAAGCCATGAATCGTCACATGTTTTACCTACACAAGACAAATGTTAGTATAACAATAAATAAGAGCAATAGAAAAGAGACCTATGAAAAAATCTAAGGAGAAGAAACTAAACTATGCTATACTATGCTACACTATATGCATTTGAAATTTAAAGGGGTTGATGTTAGTCCTAACTAGCAATGGTAGTGTATGTTAGTGGTTATATGATGTTATTGAGTTATATGAAGGTGCATTTGATATACATTATAGTATGGTTTTGGATTAATGGCTAGTTTGTATCAGGTGGCTCACTTGGAAAGTAATGGATGTTAGTTTCAATGCATGGATTAATTGAATAGATTAATTGATGGTTGGATGGCGTGTACTAAGTGATTAAGTGAGTAGAGGATGGAAGCGACGCACATTTACTACACGACACTCCATACCTCTTCCACTGGTCATCACCCTAGCTTAGCTATTGTTCAATTTTTTTCACTGTGGTTAAGCTCCGATATTCAGATGAGGAAGGAATTGCTGACCAAGCTCGCATTTTAAAGGCAAATTTGGTTGCAGGTATGTTTTTTTTCGCCATCCATGAACTCGCTCTGTTATGAAATAGGTGTTGGCTCAGTGATGTATTGGTCTGTGATTTTCTTAAGGATGGAAACTATGAACTTCGGTGGTTCTTTGGAATGGTTGTTTGTGTGTTACTCGTTTCAAATGGAAGATTGAATGGTTGAAGTCACAATTTCATTGATGATTCTGTGTGGTGGAAGCCATGAAGGCTATTTATTGTATTTATGGGTTTTTGTTAGAGGGTTTCTTTCTATCTGAACTTTCTAGTCATCTCCTCACAATTTGGTAACCATATCCGATCGTATTGGGTGTTATGGGGTTGATGTGTTTGATGTCGAACCACCTTTGGGTCATTGCATATCATTCTCCACCTAGTCATGGGCTCGTTTTATGTTATTGGTATCTACACAGTTGGTTATGGTGGCTATTATGCCAAGAGGTTTTCTTTAGGGTTGGTTTCTATTTCATGGCTCTGTTTTATATCATCATTATTCGGTTTTCTTTTGGGAAAAACCACGAGGTTTATTCCCTGTGTGTTCTCGGTGTTATTACTGGCCAGTAAGAATCCTCCTGGTGTGAATTGTCACCCTGTCTTGCAAGATATTGGTTATGTGGCTTGTGTGACCACCGTGTTGCCTCAAAGGGTTCTCTTCTACTATTGGTGTGGTCAAATCTAGTCTCCTTGTGTTGGTTCCACCGAGTGAACCCTTGATTACTCAGAGCCCACCCTTGATTATTCAAGCCCGATTTTGATAAATGAACAAATTATTTTTGGTCTGGTATATTGTTGATTGTTATGAGTTGGTGGAGTAGCATCACAATGGTTTGATTATGGGCTCGTCTCTATTAATCAGGTTGATTACACAATTGCAATCAGAAATGATGATTGGGGTATAATCGTTGTATTCTTTTATTGTGACAGTTGATTTGATATCTCAACATGGTTTTAATTGGTTGATTTGAGAAATGGAATTGGGCATACAGTCACTGCCTCCTTGTATTGGATTGATAACTCAACATTGTTTTATGGTTTGATTGGGAGTATGCTTCTTGCATTATACGTTGGTCTGTGTGTTTCCTATAACATGGTATAAGTTGAAATGATGGTTGTTGTTACTGTGTGTTTAAATTGCCTGATCGGGATCATTACAATTTAAAGAATTGATAAGTGTGACTGGGCTGTCTGTTGTGTATGTTTATGGATATCGTGCATCGTATCGTTTGATTGCACCATCAGAGATGGGCATGGGTTTTATAATAATATGGTTTCATTGCAATCTAATTGTTAAATTGATTAGAGGAATGGAATCAGGCATGTTCTAAAAGAGCCGGTGTCTGTGTTTGATTTGAGGAAATATTTATGAATAGTGGTTGGTGGTTTTGATGATGAATAGAGTTGAAACAAATTACTGTGTCTTCATTGGAATTTGTTTTAAATATTAAATGAAAGAAGTGAGAGGAAACCGATTTCTTATACAGGTTGTTTGGAAGGAATATTGTTTTTGAGTAAGATTGCACTATGTTAATTAAAAGTTTTAAGGATTTAAATGTGAACAATGGGAAAGTTTAACACACAATAATGGTTAAATTATACATAGTAATTGTTAATTGATCACAGTAATTACTTGGTTAGTGTTGGATCATTTGCATTAAATACATAATTGTTTTATGGATTACTTAATTGATTTTATGAACAATATCCGCTCTTTTCCCCTACCATTATTTCACTTTTCACTAATTACAATGCTCTCGCCTTCCCATATCCATTATTCACTCCTTGCTCCTAAAATTTAATTACAGTTAAGAGGACATTTGTATTGTAACCGTTTAAGATCGTAAGGATGGATTACAATGATATGTTCTTTGGTTTACATTACAATTGATTGTTTGTTGTATGTGAGAAGTAATCATGATATTTTCCCCCTCATTTTAAATTTTTTCTCTCAATACAAACCCCTTGCATATACCAAAACCTTTGTTCACCCCCTGCTAATTGATAATAGTTAAAAAATTTGTATGGATTGGATTGCATGAGTTTGATATGTTGCTGAGCCAAAATTTATTTCATATTTTTAAAGGAGTTGTCATGTATGGTTGTTAAAGAAACTATTTGCTAATCAATTATGCATACATGTGTGAGTTTTTTCAACCGAGGTAGCCATGGAAGAGGCAACCGAGGAATAGGTAATTGGAACAGGGGCTCTAGAAGGCCAAGATTCTCCATACACTTTGATGTTGACTCACAAGAGTTAGGTAAGCTATTTCAAGCTAGGTTTTTTAATTGGATTGGGCAAGGAGTGGCCCAACCTAGGCCTGATAGGCCTCCTTTCCAATTCCCATAGGTCCCTAGTATTCCTGTGCCCCCTCATGTCTCATTTCAACTTGAAGTTCCCGAAAATGATGGATGGAAAGAGATTGTCCACTCGATAGTCTCCCAACAACGTGGCTAGCCCAATTTTTATTTACCTTCTTCCCCACCTATCAATCAAATTGTCCAAGCTACCCCTGTCCACTCACGAGTTCAGTCTTCCCATGCGAGTAAAAGGTTGAAAACCGATGCCCACCATTCCCCTGACAAAGGAAAATCCACTGCTGCCCCTTCCTTGCCCTCCAATGGCTCTGATAAATATGTGCCCTCCCGCATGCATTTGAGGGATGATTTCTCTCATGTGATCACTGAGATTAGGCCTAAAGGCTCAACACATCTTAATGCAAATTCAGAGAGACCAAAAGGTGATAGCATCAACAAGGGAAATATTGCATCTCAAAGTGGAAAATATGGATTTTAAGTTTTTTATTTATTAATTGTTGAGAACATTTGACTTCTGATTTTTTGGATAACATGCTATTTTTGGTTATATGGGTAATATATTTTGGAAATAATTTCAAATATCATTGAGATAAATTGTCAAATATGAATGTGATTATGGGAGTCACAATGAGGGATGTTTTGTTTAAATTAAATAGTTGTGTTATGATTATTAAAAGCCAAAGGGAGTCACAAGGGGTCCCACCTACTAGTTATTATTTACTTAAAAACCCTTATTATGATTTATTAATTTTCTCCCTAACTAAAATTTGGTTGAGATTTAGTTAACTTAACTAATTAAGTAGTTCAACTACTTCAACCAATTCTAATTTTCTTAGAGGCAAAAGGAAAGGGAGGAACATAAGGAGAATAGAAGGAGAAGCATCCTAAGGTTTTCTCTTGAGTTTTTGTTGAGATAATTCAGTTTTCATTCATTCCTTAATTCATTAGAAGCCTAATTATTTTTTATGATAACAGGGTCCTATTGTAGACAACAAGATTCAGGGATGAATTACATCATTTAGACACTTGTTTTTCAAAGGTGTTGATCTATCTTTGATAGTCTGTGTAGAATTGCCTGTTTGTGAATTAGTTTTGATGATTGACAAAGGCTATTGTGTAGAGTCTAGTGGGAAAAAATTTGTGGCAAGACGACCCAACTTTTCAAGTTCAATTGTTTGATTTTCTGTCAGAAGTCCTTTTTTATGTTTCATCGGGGACATCTAAGTTTGACTTTGGCCCAAAAATTCCTCGGGAAATTTTATAAAAAAAAACAATTCTTTGATGAATTGGAATGAAATAAATGATTTCTTTTTGTCTCATCTATTTTGATTATTGACTTGGTGTGTTTACTTCTGTCTCTATCTTTATTTCAGCATCTGATATATTTAGAAAATTACATAAATAATGATTTTTTCAGCAAGATTTTGTTTATAAAAAAAAATATCCTAAGCACTTGTAAGCAATACTCGTGAATTAGGATACCAATTTTGATGGCTATAAACATAGGGTGATATTCCCATCTATCTTGATTTATCCAAGCAGGATCTGAAAATGTTTGAGTAAAATCATTTTGTATCTTTTCCTCAACATTTATTTGGCGACCATACTGGAGAGATCTTTAATATCTCTCTGGTTAATTTTTATGCTTGATTAGCATCGAATACATCTATTTTTCTAATATTGATTCTTTGACTGTTTTGTTTCTTAATGATTGTGCCTGTTGCAAGGCAGCCCGATATTGAGCTGGGGTCTTCAAGATCAGACCAACATTGCTTTGAATTTGTTCAACACCATTTTGGACACTGCCAATACGCTTGTTGAGCTTAATCATTCATGGGAAGAAATTGAATGAGATATTAGTGCCCAAGAACATTGGGAAGCTAGACATAGACATCCTAGAAATCAACAGTAACCTTCTTGTTCCTTCAATTTTGGCCTTACTTTCATGTCCTTAGACTCTCGTGTTTCTAGAAGAAGAAGAGGTTTATCACCTGAAATTAATCCTATTGCTGAAATAGGAAGGAGGAACATTGTGTTATCAACCCAACAAAGTGCTCTAAGGAGAACTTTGTCTAATTCATCCAGTTCTTCTTTCTCTCCCTCACCTATCATCCACAAGATGGCATCTAGTGGTGGCTCTGGAAGTTCTTCCTCCTCTTAGTCTTCAACTTCGTTAGTGATTGGTAGATTATATAGCCACCATATCCCTATCCAATCTACCACAAATCCCACCAAAGTCATTAAAAAATATAAGCTTTTTCAGTTTGAAGAAGACACCACAACCACATCGTGGAATGTGTCCTCTCCTCTTAACCTAGCACCCACTACTCGTCCACTTTCTAAATTCAAGGAGCATCTCCCTAGGTTTTCGAGGAATAACACTGTCACTACAAACAAACACCCGGTGGAATTTTCTAATGCTTGTCACAATATGGGATCCAATGACAATGATACTTGCATGCACTTATTTGTCAATTCCTTGGAAGGAAAGGCTGCAACCAATTTCTTTGACCTTTCTCCTAAGATTCTGTCTACTTGGGAGGATTTAGTTTAGTGGTTCAGATCCACCTATGGGAAATATAAAAGCCCAACTGAGCAGTTACAAGAGTACAATAACATCGCCTATAAGGATGGTGAGACCATTAAGTCCTTCAACTTGCGTTTCACTAAGTTATACAATCAAATCCTTGAACTCATTCGACCTCAGAACCAAGCCACTTTCATGCATTACCTTCCCCATATCGCCACAAGGTTGAGGAAAAAGCTATTGATAACCTTGGTTTCGCTCTGCATACTTGTCTAGAGTATGAAAAACAACTTGAAAGAACATGTCTTCCTCAGGGAGAATCAGTTAAATAGATAGACATGTTCACCCTCTCACAGCTAGTACACGATATGAATAATCATATTATAATGTATGAGCGAAAAGGAAATGTCTCCCCTCTCACCCCTGGAGCTTCATCCTCTTCTGCACCCCCCTTTAGAAATCCAATTGAAAATAATTTTCAGCCTAAAGCTATCTTGCCTCGAAGTTTGTGTAACTTTTGCGAGGAACACCATGAGGAAGCCACATGTGAGGTAAGGAAGAGTGCTAGAGTTAAGATCTTTGGTAAAAGACCAGAAACTACCATCGTTGTTCTAGATTTTGCAGAGCCAGAAGATGTCATGATCATCAATACTAGGAAGAAATCCTATGCTCCCAAAGGCAAATATGATCTTCCACGCAATTATTCTATCCCAAGCTCATCATGACCAACTGCTACAGTTCATGTTCCTAAGGTTCCTGACAGTTAAGGAACAAATTTCCCTCTCCCCTCTTCCAAATACAACATTTTGAATCAGTTGGCCAACATCAAGGAAAATGCCACCCTCCTGGACATGGTTTCCATCCCTGAACAATAGAGGCATCTAAAACAGTTCATGAAAGGAAAATATTTCATTGTAGCCAACCTCTCTGAAGAGGTGAATGAAGGGGATTTGTCTGTAAATAAAATAGGTGTACATAACTTTAGATACCCTATAAAAAATACCCCTTTTTAGTGTTGCCTCATTAATGGCGGTTCGGGCTCAAGTGTGATGTTGAAGATTATTATGGAAGAGCTAGGCTTGTCTTGTACAAATGAAAACGCCAGAATCATTCTCTCCTATAATAGTCTACAGCAAATGACCATAAGTGATATTAACGATGTGAGCTTAGTTTTGTGCGCACACCCTGAAATAAGGACAACCCTTAGCATTCAGGTAATTGATGTGCCAGTAAGAAATTACTCAATCATCTTTGGAAGAGATTGGCAAGCTATAATGGGTGGATACCTCTCACTCGATGAAACACATTTATCCATTCCTCGGAATGGTAAAAACATTATATTCCTTAGAGAGGGAAGGATTTCACCTTACATAGAGAGTGTCCCACAACCTAATGTAAACTATATCGAAGAGGACCTATGAGTGTATTCCATATTTGCCGAGGAGGATAACATTCCCTTGGAACAAATTGATTTAGATGATGGTATGTGGCACATGCACTTTGATGGTTCATGCTCTAATGAATGTAACAAAGCTGGCATTATCTTGATTTCTCCTATAGGAAAAATCCATAACTTTTCTTATAGGTTGGAGTTTGCTTGGAAGAACAATATCACTGAATTCAAAGCTTTGTTATTAGGCATTGAGAATGCCTATAATCTTGGCTATGGTCACCTTTCAATTTTTGGGGATTCCGAGCTTGTTGTGAACCTTGTATGTAAGATTTACTCTCCTAGAAACAAGTTGATGAAATGATACACCCAAACTATTTGGGCACTTATCTTGAACCTATCATCTTTCAACATCACTCATGTTAAGAGGGAGTTAAACTCAATGGCTAATCGATTAGCTGTTTTTGCAGCCTCTCCTAATCGACAACTTCTGCCACGTCTACCTGATTGTACTTTCCAATTTCTATATCATCCGCATATCCCTGACAATATAGAATCTTGACAGGTTTTCCCTAGCGATGAGGCCATTCATTCTTTCATTCAAAATGAACCTTTTAAGCTCAAGGAAATTATATCCATAGAAGATAACAATATTCCTAAAGGCTTGACTCCTCTAGAGAGTTCATTTTCATCGAGTGATGTAGGCAATAAATAGAAACAAAAAGAAGAAGAGTCGAAAAGGAAGGTGGGTGAAACCATCTCCTTGAAAATTGGGACACCCGAGTCTCCAAAGAATGTTAAAATAGGTGCCCAATGTTCTGATGAGGAGAAAATGAAGTTTGCCAAGCTACTTGGTGAATTTCAAGATGTTTTTGCTTGGTCTTATGAGGATCTTCATGGTTTTGATCCTGGTCTTATATGACATGCTATTCCCATCAAAGAAGGCATAAAATCAGTTAGGCAAAAACAAATACCTATTAACCTTGCACCGAAAGCAACGATTCAAAAAGGATTGGAAAAAATCTCGAAGGTTGGTATCATATTTCCAATCAAGTATTCTAAATGGGTTTCAAATTTGGTTCCTATCCAGAAAGCCACTGAACATATAATATTTTGCATTGATTTTCGCGCAGTTAAGCGGGCTATTATGAAATGTTATTTTCCTCTCCCTAACATAGAAATGATTTTGCAGCAAGTCACAGGGTCATAGATGATTCCCTTACTTGATGCTTTTTCCGGTTACAATCAAATCAAGGTAAAAGAGGCAGATAAGTTCAAAACCACCTTTATTACTATTTGGGGTACCTTGACTTATGAACGTGGGCCTTCTAGTTTATTTGATGCAAGTACCATTTTTAAAAGACCTATGTAAATAACTCTTGATGATTTGATCGGTGAAGTTATTCATATCTATCTTGATGATCTAATTGTGTATGTTAAAGAGCTGTCAATTGTCTCGAAATTTCAAAAATTATGGTTGGGTCCTTTCAAGATCGCTTTTGTCCTGGGTACTAATTCTTACATTCTAAAAGATTTATAGGAGCGATTGTTTTCCTACAACACTAATGGTTCTCACTTGAAACATTACGTGGAACCAACTTGAAAAGGTCTAACGTTGTTTGGATTTTCTATATATTAGTAGTCTAGATTTGCTTTCATTTTTTTTCACTATTTTTCATTTTTGCTTTACAATAGTTTGATTTATGTTTTCTTCTTTTAACAATTTCCTACTGCTGTTACATTTCTGTCATTTTATTTCCGCTGTTTTAAATTTTGCAATTTTAATTCTGTTATGATTTTTATTGCTTTTTCATCTTTTAATTGATTTTGGTTAAGAATAAGATGTTGGATCAGTTATGCCAAAATGACACTCTTGCAAGATATTGTTAGTCAATAAAAATCAACCTTACACAGCTGTTACGATGTTCCCCCTGGAAGCACACTTGAATTTGTTATCTTCTCCACTATTGTCTTATAAATAAATTGGTTATCTTCCGCTTCTACTTTCCATTTCTTCATCCATTTGAGAATTTAAAAGAGCATGTCCATAATTTTTCTCCTTGAAGTAAAGAGCAGATTCTGGTTGAATGATTATGCACACAGTGATAAACCCCCTCATACTTAACATTTTTCATGAGTTATTGCCAAATTCGCGGTCATTTTTCCATTAAATTCGCTCACTTACCCCTATTGCATAATCTTCCTAGTTATATCTTCTTGAACTGCTATTCTTGGTCTGCGAAACCATGAGTTCTGAGTTCTAAATCTGTTGAAAACAAATTTCCCTGTGGAGTCGCCAGTTTGTTGATGATAAAAATCGAAACAAGGATTTCGCCCGCAAAGTATTGCTAAAGCCTAATAATTATAAGCTAATGATATATATAATACTAGTAGGTGGGACCCCCTTGTAGATTGGAGGATCAGATCATGTTCTTATTTGATATTTATGTTGTTGTTCGACATTGCTTACATAGTTCTACATGATTGATGATGAAATCTTGGTTTTATTTGCGACATAATGATAGATGGATAATGCATGCTATGTGTGGGTTTCGTTGCTCTAAGCTCTAAATTT
>CBVK0102080819.1:0-10240 GCA_900067695.1 Picea abies | reverse complement strand
TCAACCCGAGGATTCGTCTTCTATTTCAAGAATATCAACAAAGTCTATGCAGATGGCCCGTAGAGTATAAAATTGCGTAGTTAAAGCAAATATGAGTTTATCAACAATCAAGTTCCTCACACATTCATTAAGTTTCTAAAGCTAAGATCCTACTAAGTAGGATTGAAATATGATCTATAATGTGCTATGAATTGAAGGCATGAATTGGATTGTTGAATTGATCTAATCAAGGGACAAGAATTGAATCTGATATTGAAGGCATGAATTGATCTGATTAAGAAACAAGAATTGAATTTATGAAAACAAGCTGACCTATTGATGAATATCTAATCTGCTAGAAATAAATAACTGAATACTGTAAATTGAGACAGAAAAATAATTGAACAACAAATGCTAACTGAGTAGAAGGAATAAAAAACGCTAATTTAATGGAAAGGAACAACAATTGCTAATTTGATTGAATGGAACAATGCATGTGAAAATGAGAGGAACTGTTAAGCAGTAAACTGCAACAAATGGAATCTAGAATAGCAATCGACAACATTGAAAGGAAAACATCTATCTTCTACAAGAAAATGGTATCAAAACGTTGACACGCTTATGCACTATCTTAACAATGATAAAAAGGATTTAAAGTTCAAAACAGAAGTCAAACTGATAAAATATAGATTAAGATAGTAACTCATTCATACTGGGCCCTCGGTCCTCAAAAGCATTTCTACTAGAAACGAAATATACAAAAATGATGGAAACGTTCAAAACCTTTATTAACTCCATAACTAAGACAACATTTACAGAAACGGTTTGCGCAGAGCAATTCTGAATTCTGAGTGCTTAGATACAATTCTTAGATTATCCTTTCTAGGATTCACTACTCTTTATATATTACAAAATATGGGTAAATAAAGCTATCCTGAGGATCAAGAGATCCTCAGGATCACTATTACTATTTTTGAAGTTTACAAAATAGAGAACTAATATCTCTTGAAACTGCTTTATGCTCCATATCTTTAGCCTCCAATAACTTGTGCATCTTCGAAATCTCTTCTGCTATCGCGAGTTTACCAAAATTTACCCATTCCTGTAACAAAATCAAACAATTCTAACCATATTTTAGAATTTATGAACTTCAACTCAATGATAGTTCTAGAAGACATTTTAGTCATTTCCTATCCTATTTTATTCCTAAGTAACAGAAAAGTCAGTCAAGATGATATCATAAATCATGGAAATGAGGAGAATATTTGTACCTTTTCATAACCCAACATACCCCCCAACTTACCTTCTTACATGTCCTCATGCAAGCTAAGTTCTTACATGTAGAGAAATGATGCTGTAAGGAGGAAATGTTGGTTCACTCAGTGCCCTGAATCCATTCTTGCTTCTGAGTTCTCCAAAAGTAATGTCTTCTCTCTTTTTATTAAATTGATAATATATCTGGTAATCCTCTGGAGGAAACCGGATAAGAGGGGGATTATATCTACACCCAATCAAGGCAGTTCCTTCCTCGTGGATCATTCTGGCATATCTTTCTATTATGAAGGTGGCTACAAAGAAGTTCTTGAAACTGAAGGGTTCTCTAACCTTTACTTCAACTAGAGAGACATCCCATCTTAACTTGGAGCCAACAAGAGTTTCTTCTTTGAGTTCCCTAAAATAGGCTATGCCTGATATTATAACCTATTGATGAATAGGACCTAAAGAGCTTCTCGCTCCTTCCCTTTTCATGAATGTCCTATGTTGCATGATGGCTGGAAAAGACTTTGGTGGTTCCCCCCTGATCCAGATATCTAACCCATTTTCTCTCTTCATGAAAGTTTTGTGGACCTTAGCCCACCTGACTTGATTTTTAGTGAAGGATAGGAACTGTTGAAATTGGATGTCTCCAATATAAGGACCAAGATTATCTCTGTTGTTGTCTTCCAAAATGAAATTATGGAAGTAAAGATCACACAGGAAATACTGTACTTTCTCTTCATGCTCCCTAAAACAAGACACAAACTCAGAGATAGTGGTGAGTTTAATCGGTTTACCTGCTTGAATAACTTTGACCCTCAGCAACAGGTAGCGTTCTAATAAAAACAAAGTATAATTGGCGGCAGGATCCTTACAATCTATTGCATCAGTGTAGATATCACAAATCTCTTTGATTTGCTCCAAATCTTTTTCCAGTTGACCTTGTACATTATTTGTCTTCCCTTAAGCCTTAGTCATCTTAGCATATGTCTCATTTTCCGTGGATGACATGGTTTTGAGTTTTTTAACAACTCTTTGGTGCTCTGTCATGGTCACCATTTCATCTCTGGTTTGATCCAAGGCCTACTGGGCTTGTACCAGTTCTATTTCTAATCTTTCAATGGTGGCACTCTGATCCTGAAGCTGAGATATCTCTTCAGTCTGGAAGGTTGCTTCTTTCATTACTGGAATTACTGTTTGAGTTTCTGCATTTGTAGTCTCTTAGGAGTGGGAATTACTTCCTTAGGTTGGGTAGCTGATCCCCCTAAAATTTTTGGTTGAGCCTCTGTTTCATATGCTCTGAAAGGAATTTCCTCTTCATTTTGAAAAGCTACCCATTATGTTGCTGTAGTCTCAGTCTAAGGTTCCATTTCTACTATTTCTTCAAGGATATGCAACTATTTATGTGTTCTTACAGAACTAGTTTGGACTGCCCTCCTAAGAAGAGGGTTCCTTCCTTGTTCTCTATGTCTTTTGGTCTTCTTTCTTTCATGGGTCTTGTCATCTTGCTCTAGTTGTTTTCTTAATTCCATGACAATTTCCTTAATCTTTCCAAATTTCTTCTTTAACACTTTAATCTTCTTAACCCTTCTTTTCAACAACTTATTCTCCCATTTTAACTTTCTAATTTTGCTGTGGCTTTTGCCTGATTTCTGTTTCTGTGAGCTGTTGGGATTTTCCTCACCTTGATCTATCAATAGTGGCTCTTCTTCTTGATCTACCAGGGTATTTACCTCAGTATGAGGTTCTGGTTGTGTTGTATCATCTAGGAGTGACATCTCAATGTCAAGGGATTCTTCAATAGGGTTTGAAGGAAAGGTTGGCGCTTGGTAGTCTTCTGGCTTGTTTGTGTCTCTGCTAATTGAGGTCCCTAAACTCCCTAGAACCTGAGCTATCTCTACCTCATATATTTTCAAAAATTGTTCTATGAGGTGTCTCAATGTTGGCTGGGTATCTTCCTGACTGTTTCCTTGTGGTGTTTGTTCTGTTTGCTCAATTCCCTAAACATCTTCCTGTAAGGGCTACTTTGTTGTGTCCTGAATTTCTTCAGGTTATTTTGTTATGTCATGAATTTATTCAGGTTGTTCTATTGTTTCCTGGATTTCTTCATGTCGTCTTATCCATCTGCTTCTTCTTTTCCCTTGAATGGGGGTTTTATAAACAACAATTTCTCTCTATTCTGTGATCTCTGAGGTGTCCAATAATGGTGGAAAATATGGCTAAAGGAGGTCCACATTGAACATTGGGTGCAAGCCAAGGACGGGTGGACTATTGAGCTCAAAATAATTTCTACCCACAACCTTGGTGTTGGTGTAAGGCCCATAGTGAAGTGGGAATCTCTTTTGATGGGGCCCTATAAGATGCTCTTTTTGCAAATGTAACCAGACCTTGTCTCCCACCTAAAATTGGTGTGGTACCCTTTGTTTATCATGGCACTAATTGTACTTAGCATTGTCTTTCTGCAAAATCTCATGGACCATTTGGCGGTGTGATGAATCCTCTCAATGAATCTAGTGGCTTTTTCGGTCTCAGACTGAACATGGGAAGATTCTGTCTGTTTGGTTGCAAGAGGTAGTGCAACATCAATGGGCCCCAAGGGTTGGAATCCCAACACCACCTGAAATGATCTATGGCCGGTGGAGCTATGGAGAGCCCTGTTGTAACTGTGTTGAACATAGGGGAGACTCTCATCCCACGTATGCAAATCTCATCCCACGTATGCAAATGTTTAGAGTTTTATGTGCGTAGGATGTGTACATTCATTCGATTGACGAACTATATTTGGCCATTGATTTAGGGGTGGAAAGAAGTGGATTTAATGATCTTGGTGTAAAATAGTGACCAAAGACTCTACCAAAATGTGTTAAGGAACCTATTATCCTGGTCAGAGATGATGGTTTGTGGTATCCCAAAATGGACCCACACTCGTTCGAAGAAGAGGTTGGCAGTACATGCCACTGTGATTTTCTTCTTGCAGGCTATGAGGATGGCCATATTTGAAAACTGATCAACTACCATAAATACACAATCATTACCTTGCTTGGTGGACAGAAGGCCAGACATGTAATCCATCGAGATGGATTCCCAAGGATTCTCGGGAGTAGGAAGAGGGGTGCATAAGCATTACTTCTAGATGGTTGTATTGGAAATGGCAAAGGTAGTGCAAGATCTAATATACTTGTTGATGTCCTATCAAATTTTTAGACAATAAAAATGTTTCTGTAGAACGACCACAATTTTCTCCAAGACAAAATGTCTTGCCATCTGACTGTAGTGAGCTTCCAAAATCATCTTTCCACGTTCACTTGCAGGAACAAAAAGATGGCCCAGATGGCATAATAGTCTGTCTTGAATGTGGAAATTGGTGATATTCGTGCCTGTACCCAAGAGTTGACAGGTGGTGGCGAAGTATGAATCTTGTTGATAAAGTTGGGGCCACTCAGATGCCTCATAGCCACATGAATGAAGCATGGTGGTGAGTGTAGCCACGAGAGGTCGACTGAGGTAGTCAACAACATGATTTGTGCTCCCTGTCTTATACTTGATGTTGATATGGAACTACTACAGGTAGGTGGACCACTTTTGATGGCATTCGTTATGCAATTTCCCCTGTGTCTGTATGAACTGCAGAGGCTTGTGATCAGTGTCAGTGATTGTCTTCTTTCACATAATGTAATGTTTACATTGATGACATGCTTATACAATGGAATACATTTCCTTGTCATAGGTGGGGTATTTTCAAACAGTATCAGAGAGTGTCTCACTATGGTATGCCATCGGATGACTGTGCTGAGTGAGAATGACACCTACATCATAGTCAGATGCATTAGTCTCAATCTTGAATGGTTGTTGTAGATAAGGAAAGGAGAGTACTAGAGCTGAGCATAAGAGATGCTTCAGATCATCAATTACCCATTGTTTTTCCTTCCCCCACACTAACTTTTTCCTACCACCACCCTTGCTCACTTGGCTAAGGGTCCATGCAATATGGGAGACTCCCAACATGAATTGTCGGTAGAATTTGGCCAGTCCCAAGAAGCTTTGAAGATTAGTTAGTGTGGTTGAGGCTGGCTAGTCATGAATGATTTGGATCTTAGCTGGATCAACATGTACCCCATGATCATCGACAATGTAGCCCAAGTATTGGATCCTGTTCATGACAAAGGAGCATTTTTCCAAGTTGGAATATAACTTGTGCTATCGCAGAGTGATCAAAACTTGTTGAATATGTTGCATGTGATCCTCCCAAGTTCAGTTGAAGATGAGGATGTCATCCAAATATACCACCACAAAATATTTGGTGAAGGGTCTCAATACATCATCCATCAACCTCATGAAAGTGGTTGGTGCATTTTTTAAGCCAAATGACATGACCAACCATTCGAAGAGACCTTATTTAGATTTGAAAGTTGTCTTCAATACATTAGTTGGTTCAATGGGAACTTGGTGGTATCCAAACTTTAGGTCAATCTTGCTGAAGAACTTTTCCCCCTTGAGTTGGTCAAGAAGGTCATCAATTTTGGGAATTGGGTACCGGTTCCTGAATATTCTTTTGTTTAATGTCTTGTAATCAATGCATAGCCACTAGGTCACATCCTTCTTCTGCACCAGTACAATCAAGCTTCCGCAAGGGGAGGAGATGGGTCTGATGTGCCCCTTTTGAAGAATCTCTTGGATCTAATGCTTGATTTCATCATTTTCCATCAACGAGCAATGATAGACTGGTCCATTAGGTAGAGGTGCACCAGGGTTTAGATCAATTGGATGTTTGACTTTCTAGTGTGTCGGTACCCCAGTGGGTGAGGAGAACATGTACCTGTACTCTTCCATGATCCCATCCACTTTCTTCTGCTGCAAAGAGAGGATTTTTGTATAGGTCACGTATGTGGCGACAACCTTCTTCTTGCTGTGAGCATGGATCACAAAGAAGAAGAAATTCCCAATCTATGAAATGACCTTACTGCATTTCTTAGTAGAGATTAAAGAAATAGCGGTAGGATGTGCTATGTTCATTATCATGTACAATTGTCTTCCCAAGGTAATAATAACACTACATGGTCTAGACTCATACACATCATGACACTTCAAAAAATATGGTTGTCCTAAAAGAAAATCAAAAACTTGAAGGGGAGAAATATCACATAATACCTCATCTTTGAAAGGCTTGATTCCATATAGTAGACGACATTGTTGGATGACACATAGATCTCTACCTTGGTGAAGCCAACCGATAGTGTAGGGCTAGGGGTGCGGTTTCGTCGGCAAGTCCAGCCGCTTGACAACCTCTACTGAGATCAAGTTCTTCTGAATACCACTATCGACAATGAAATGAAGTGGATCCCCATTTACCCACATCTATGAGTGAAATAGGCATTCCCATTCCTATGGCTCTTTTGGTTCACTTGGAATGAATTTTGTGGTAGTGACAGTGGCATTGGGTTCAACATCGATAATCCACTTCCCTCCTTCTAGATTTGATTCTGAGTCAAAATTGGCCTCTGAATTGGAAGCATTTAACTCGACCACGAGTGACTGCTTGGAGCGGTATTCTTTGGTGTTGTGCCAAGGGATTTTATGGTATTCACACCATTTTCCCATGTCCTTCTTCAATTTCTCATTATCCTTCTTGTGTTATGGCTTAGACTGGTTGTCCTAAGAGTGACCATATTTACTCTGTCCCTTGTTGTGTGGGTTGGGGATTCCTTTGCCCTTCTTAGGATGTGAGGAGTTTGCAGATCCAAACTCTTGCTTCTTCTGCTTAAATTTCTGCTCGATCTTGACAACATATCTATACGCGATACCCAATGAGGTGATGTCTAGAAACTCCATTTCTGTTTGAATGTATCTATGCAAACAACTATGGTATTTTAGCACCAGATGTCGCTCAGAGTCTTTGATACCCAATTTGGTGCATAGGGTATAGAAAATATTGGTGAAATCTGGTACTTTCTGGTCCATGTCCTGACGTAGGGTGGTCCATCTGGTGTACTGGTAGTATTGTTCTTTAATGGCATCTTAGAAGGAATCCCATGTAGGGGTGACTGAAAATATTGGATATTCCTCTATGGCCCTTTTCTTAGAGTAAGTCTCCCACTAGTCCTTAACATGGGGGATGACCTTGAGGAGTGTGAAATTAATCTTTTCCCTATCCGAAAAATTGTGGACCGAAAAATACCCTTTATCTACAACATCTGCATCTATCAGTCCTTCAAATAATGGAATATCAAAATTTACCTGTACCTTGAAGGGGGTCGCATGACCACTTGATGAAGATGGTTCTCTTGTGGGCAGCCATCGAAGGATCTATGCAAATTTGTCCATCATTTCATTCCTTTTTCGCACAAGGGATTCATTGAGAAACATTTTAAGAGGATCTCCTACTCCATCATATTTCTTTTTGTCCCCCATGGGTTGTTGTCGGGCTCAGTGTAGCCGATCTTGCAAAGGATCGATTGGTTCGAGTCCTAACTTATTGTACCCAGATCTTGTCGAGGACATGCACAGAGAAAAATAAATGAAGAGCATACCACTCTGATACCACTGATCCAGGTTTAGGAGCGGAATGAACTGATGAATACAATAAACACTGAGATACGAAGAACAACATATATATCCAATGAACAATATCTTCTATTGAATAAATGAAATAGGTTGAAACTGTTAAACTCTAGAATTGAAACAACTTGCTCGAATGGTGGTAACGATCTATACGAAGAGATGTGGATGCTACTCCCATCCGTCTGAGAAGAATGATTACAATGAGGCTCCATAGGAATTTTTAACATTACTCATGAATGAAAAAACCCTAGACATCCAAAGACCTAACCCTAGGAGGTGAAACGCCAAAAGTCATGTGGGCCCTGATGGGTAACTTGGTACCTCAAATTCCTAGGGTCATAACTTTTTCATACAAACTCCGTTTAAGGTGCGTGATATCCTGTTGAAAAGTTCGTTTCAATAACTACACATTACACCATCAAACTATTAGTCTGTCTATAGTTTGACTATGGAAAACCCCCATCGAATCCATACTTTTACACAACATTAACCAATAGTTTGACTATGGAAAACCCCCATCGAAGCTTCCCTAAAAAGTTAAAAGGAGAAGGAAGGAAAAAAATCATGGTCAATATATCCTAGATATGTATGCATAATTTCTCAAATTTTAACAAATGACATATCTTTTAACTACGCATGGAACCAATCAACATCACAATCATTGATCCATAGACACAATATACTTCATTTGCTACAACAAGGTCTTTTTTCAATAAGATCTTTTTCATGGTCAATATATCTTCAATACATATGGAAAATTTCTCTTTAAATTTTAACCTATAAAACAAATTTTAACTAAACATGGAAATAATTTAAATTTTAATCAATAATACATAGAGATAAAGTTAGCCTAGACTTAGTTAGTACGTGTGATCAATAATCACTTTGCAATATAACATTAAGTGTTATGTGGAGTCGCATATACATTTTTTAGATTTAAATTGTCTTATATCCAACAACTTATGCACAACTATACACAACATTTAGTGCTTCACTACAAGGTAGTTATTAGTCACCATAAAAATGATGCTACATATACATGTGTTTGAGCTTTGAGGAATTCACTTCTTCATTTATATGTTGAAACTAATTCCAACTTTATACTTTGAATGCAACAAATCTGTCTTTTCACTTTATGCTTACTTTAATATTATGTGAAAATGGATTTAATGTGAACATGAAAAAATTATTACATTTATGATTTAGCCATACAACAATATTTTTAGTAGCTTGCTTATAACAATTGTTTTAAATCTAACTATTTATGCATAACCCCACACAACATTTAATGTTTCACTACAAGATGGTTATTAATCACCATAAAAATGATGCTACATATGCATGTACATAATCTTTAAAAATTTGGCTTTTCATTTATATGTTGAAACTAATTCCAACCTTGTACTTTAACTTTGCATTCCCACTTTATTCTTACTTTAATATTATGTAAAATGGAATTAATATAAACATAAAAAAAAAATAATACCTTTATGATTTAGGTGTACAACAATACCTTTAGTAACTTCATAGTCGTTCACAGTGAGACCATGACCAAATATCTTCTTGAAATAAACTAAAGTTACAGATTATAATTATAAAGAAATTATATTTCTAAAATTAAGCTCTTAAGTTATTAAATATCTGGTTATTACTATAACCAATAATATTAATATTATAATAATGATAATGATAATGGTGCACCTTTTTTAAGTAACAAAATTTCATATTTTATTTTTATTCAAATTATTGGGAAGTTATGTTAAGAGTAAACAAAGTTGGTGTATGATGAGGGCTTTATGCAAGAAATAATTGGTGGATTATTCCCCTTTTTTTTACATGTCTCTCTTCGATTTATGTCTAACATTTTGATGTGGAATATGTACTTTTTTGACTATTTGTAGGATATTTTCAATTCTCAACGTTTTCCTTGAGATTTGGTGTCAACAATAGTTTGTGGACTATTCTCCCTACTCTTTGTACTTCTCCCTTTGTTTCATGCCGAATCAGTTCTTGAAATTTCTCCTAACTAGGAAAGATAAAGAGGCTTAAATAGGCTAGATTAGTTGCATCCTTCATTTGCATGCTTTGTTACATTTCATACTAATGCATAGGAACCGATATAGCAAGCCAAGATACAATTGATAAATTGATAATTTTCAAAAACTTATTGTAGAATGAACCACAACTAGAGGGTTCACCATTTCAATGAAGAAAATTCTAATTGAACCTTTTTGTATAGTGAATTTGTGGAATTGACTCAAAACATTTTCTCGAATCAACATGATATAAGAAATATAATATATGAAAATAAAAAAGAAAAGGAAAAAACATATCCAAAAGAAAATAAAACTTAAAAGAAGAAAAAAATAATTGATAAACACCAACCCGATGAAATCAAGTAAGAAAAAAATAATTGATAAACACCTGGTCGGTCTGCGCGGCAAGC
>CBVK0102080806.1:0-10522 GCA_900067695.1 Picea abies | reverse complement strand
ATTTAGAAATTTAAGTTTGTTGGAAATTCATTTCCATTTTTAGTAAATTCAAATTTGGAAAAATTTTGCCATTTATGGCAATTTCAAATTTCGAATTTGATATTGCAATTATTTTTTATGACTGTTGGGTAAAGATCTGATTTGACTCAACTAACTATTTGACTATGACACTTGTATAAAAGAAAAATATTTTATATTGATTGCAGGAGGACAAATGGAACAACCATGTTAAAAACTAGCTGACCATGACTCCATGAGTGGGGAACATGTTGGAACTACCTCTAGGTTGGTTGTTACAAGTGGCAAATCAATGATTTGGCCATTGACAGCCCCTAAAAATCATGGATTTAGAAATCTGTGAAAATTCCCAAGGGAGGGAAAAAGACCTAGGCAAATTGATAAATAGCATATGTGAGGAGGCAGGGCGCTGCCAAGTATGTTGGGAAGTAGAGACTATTGGTTTTCTTGCTATTATGAACACTACTGATTGAGTGTGAGGCAAGGGAAACCTTCTAGAACTCAATGACATTACTAAGGAGGAGTTTGGTTTCAAGTTTTCCCTCATGGACTCATGGTCAGGCTAGGGGGTGAACTGTGACTCATGGTCAGGCTAGGGGGTGAACTGTGCAAGTGATTTTGGTTGCTCGATTCTACGGTTGGGAGGGACATGGCTATTCCCTTTGTCTTACCACACACTAGTTCAGATATGTAGCCTCTCCTTGCATGAATGAATAATCATATGTTTGTTGTAATGTATTTACTATATCAAATTCGAATTATTTCATATATGTTGAACGAATTTAGTTACAGAAGTAGCAAAATCATTAACGCCTGTATAAATGGTTATGTATTTGTTGTAATGTATTTTGATTTGAATTATTTACATATCTATAGAATGGATTAGTTACAGAAGTAGCGAATTCATTGATGTCACTGTACAGATAAATTGTATATTGATTGAATGTATTTTTGTTGTATCAAATTTGAATTATTTATATATCTAAAGAATGAATTAGCTACAGAACTAGTGAAAACTTTAACACCTATAGGTATGTCCTATAACCTAGGTGAGAATAAAACTGTTTGATCACGTGAATGGGTGGAGTCAAACTTTTGACATAACATTTATAATAGATCCATGAATAAGTCTTTCGACTAAAATCTGTACGAGAGTTAGGAATAATTTGATTATCCTACTAAATCATTTTGAATGGATTCTGTGACTAAATTATGGAGTAATTTCTTCTAAGGGTGGATTGTTTTTCTTTCTTTCGGTTATAACAGAGACATCTCCATACATCGAAAGTTTTTGCACGTGTCATCTAAGTATGGATAGTTTTGAAACTAGGTTATATATGTATACATAATAGATATTTTCTAATTTTACAAGTTCAGATTTATAAAAGAAATAGGAACACACTCTTCCCTTAGTAAAGATAAATTACTACAAATAGGACTCACCCATGATAGACCTAAAATCATTATGTATCATGTATATATATATATATATATATATATATATATATATATATATATATATATATATATATATATATATATATGAATTGATATCCGCACACCCTTTTCAATTGACAAAGTATGATAATAAATATGGAATCTAATATCTACAGAAGATAATATGCACAAGTGATTGTATGCACATAAGTAATCCCTGATTTATGAATATGATAAAAGAACTCAGACAGGTGGACAACCATCGTTATAAAATAAGTATGAAGCTCGAGTGTTTCAGACCAAACAAACAAACGATGAATTGTTGCATTATGGACCGAATGAAATAAACCAGATAGTATTAACGACCACATCATTTAATCTTGGGAGGGTTTCTTCCTTTCGGTAGCAAATTTTAGATAATGGGTACGCGATAGAGTTGAATTATATAGACGGACTTATATCTTTCCAAGGAACAAGTATAGAGATTGAAATCAAACATTCGGGTCACTGTATTGAAAATTGACACTTCAAATAACAACGGCCAGGTCTGTCTTTTAATAAATAAACAAGGAAACAAACTACACAGTAGACAGTTCGAATATCAAGTTACCGAAATAACATTTTACAAAGACAGGCGAATGACCCCGAAAATTCCTGTGACAACTTCTTTTCCATTCCAAAAGTTAAATAAACTATTTCTATACAAAACCAGAAGTAGGGCAGGAATTCCCTTAAGATTTTGCAGAACTTGTGGAATTATCCGGAGTAAGAAAAATGTTTCGAAATTTGAATACCTTTTTTTAGAGACTTGGGTGGAATCTGAGGGCGATACAGAATGAGGGCTACTTGCCAAGAAACAAAACCCTTAAATTTTAGTCCTCATTCGAATAACAGGTAACAAAGGGAAAATTTACAAAAGAGATAGGGTAAACGACAATAGTAAATACTCATCTTTGATACACGAACCCAAAACCTTGTTTACCGCTTATTTGCCTAGATGACTTTCTGAGTGAAAGGGAAAGGTGGAGTAAGACTCTGATGGGTCCATGCATAAACAAGGCCCACCATTAGTGCCAAAAACAACCACTTAAATATTTTCTTCTTCAGTAAAACATATCAACTGTAAAAATAACCTATATAAACATATTGTAAGCTGAAACAAAACAATAAGATAGTCCTCTCCCAAAGATTTTATTAAAGGGAGGAACTACAAAATTCTTTCAAAAAAAAATGCTATAGTGAATCTTTAAAATCAAACAGAGTCGACACACCTCAATAAGGAGAACTATTCACTTTCCACCCTAGAGATAGGAACTTCTGTAAATCTCCTAAGGTCTTAATACTTCTAGTAAAACGACCATAGGAATAATAAAGGAGAAAATCAAATGCTAGACATGGGAAAGAATGACTCTATCCAGTCCAAGGCTCTTAGTATTTCATCAGTCAAATCGAGGGATTCTTTCTTCGGTGAAACACTCACGGGGCTAGCATACTTCTATGGAACCAGCTATAGGAACATAAAGAAAGACTTGAGAATTAAACCATCTTTCCTAAACGAAAAAGTTACCATAGAGAAGAACATAACCAGACTGAAAGAAAAATGATGATGCTTATCAGAAGACAACCTTGCCTTAAACGTTGCCAAAGTATGCCAACCTAATTAACCTATTAGGGTTGGGTTGTAAGGAAGTACTCACCATCGTTCCTCGAACATGCCATCAGCCATAGCCATGGCACATCCACCCTTGGTAAGAAAGTGTGACATACAGTACCTCAGGGGAATTTTCTGCCATGATTTACAAACTCGGCTTCAAGAAGAGCAGTGTAACACAGGAAACCTTTCGTAGGAGGACAAAATTTAGAAAATAATAAAACTGTGAGCCTCCCTAAACCCTAGGTGATGCCCTTTCCACCTTGGAAATAAATGTAGGAAGTAAAGCGGACAAGTAGCCATGTGACGAGGACATGGTTGGTATGGTACCTCGGTTATGAAGCTAGACAAGTTCAATAAAGATCATAGGATGACCATTAATGAATATGCAGAGATTTAACTATGGTGATAGAGAACCATCTCTTTTTCTTTAAGAGGGTGATGCGATTTGACACTATGTCTTAATTCGAGGGAAGTTTTCATACCGTTTCATTGATTGACTAAGAAGTGTTATCTGAGTTGAAATTCTCCTATTGTTTTCATGGACTAACTAACTTGCCACAAGCAACCACCGGTTCAAGGACCACAAATTAACTGTGACTTAGCAGTCACGATAACTACCTGTTGGGAAAGTTTACCCATAACTTTATCAACAAAAAATGAGTTAAGACTCCCTAGGGTTTAAAACCAACCCTTAGATTTGGTGCATAGACAAACTTTATGATAGAATGAACTCTAATATAATTTATGCCTCGATCTTTTACAATTCCTATGTACATAGGATAAGGAACAAGAATGAAGGGGATTTGTATTGTCTTGATACAATCTTCTACTCGTGGTTTAAGTGAGATATGATGTCGAGACCTCTTGTGGTATGTTTAGGACCTTAAATGTTAGTGAGAATCATATAATAAAGTCTTGTAACATGTTCCTTTTCTTATAGTGCATTTCTATGTGACTAAATTGACAACAGAGTTGTATGACTAGTATCTTGCCTCCCACCGGGAAGCTTAGATAGGGAACAAATAACAAAAGTTTTTTTTTTATTGTGTAAATTTGAGGTATGTTACAATTGTATGGATTGAAGAAATCCCCAAGGGAATTGTACAGTAATATTGAGTCCTATTTGATCAACAATAGATTTAGTAGGAGGAACAATGAGCAAACTCTAGATAAAAAATATGATCATGAAGGTATAATACTTATTGTTTTCCTTTATGTTGACTATATGATTTATACATGCAATCTAATGTTAGAATAATTTAAAGTTGTCATGAGAACATATTTTGAGATGATTGATCTTGGACTCATGAAGTATTTTTGGGGTATTGAAGTTAAGCAATATGGTCATGGTATTTTTGTCTCTCAACAAACATATGCTACGTACATTCTGAAAAGGTTTATGATGGATAAATGAAAGCCACCTAAAACTCCTTTTGATCTAGGAAATAAATTGAGAAAACATGATGAAGGCTCAACAATTGATTCAACTTTGTATAAGAGGCTAGTAGGTAGTCCTATGTATCTTACTGCAACTAGACTTGATATAATGTTTCCAACAAGTTTTGTTTATATATTTATGGAATCAACCAAGGGTTCTCACTCGAAAATTGGAAAAAAATACTAAGAAATGTTGTAGGGACACTAAAAATTGGTTTCTAGTAGAAATATTTAGAAGATTATTCACTTGCAATGTACACAGACAATGATTTTGTGGGCAATTTAGATGAAAGGAAAAACACATATGGTTACTCTTTTCACTGGGGTACCAATCTTATTTCACATGAATCAAAGAAACAACTCATAGTTGCAATATCTTCAGTAGAGGCAGATTATACTGCCACAACTTCAACATCATGTCAAGATGTATGCCTGAGAATACTTTTGAAATATTTGGCACATATAGAAAATGAGCCAACTCTTTTTTTCTTTGATAACAACTCACCCATCACATTGTTAAGGAATCATGTATTTCACAATAAAAGAAGGACAATGACACTCTCTTTCACTTCATTTGAGAGCTTGTCAATAATGCATATATTTCTCTTCAATTATGTGGATCAAGAGATCAACTAGAATTTTTAACAAAACCATTAAGAAAAGTTGTTCTTGAATTTCAAATACAACTCATGGGAATTATAAGTGTTGATAAATGTAACAATTGAGATTAAAGGGAGTGTTAGTGTAATCTCCCAATTGTGTTTCCCTTGTGTGCTAGAAATCCTAGCGTAGTCTAGTTATGTAATATCCCCAAAATTTTAGAATATTAAATTCTAAGTGAACTTTGGAATAAATTTCCATTTTTTGAAAATTCGGATTTGGAAATTATTTGCGATTTATGGAAAATATGAATTACGAATTCTTATTACTATAATTAATTATTTCATGACTGTTGGGAAAAGATTTGACTTTCCCAACTAACCTCTTTTATTTGACACGTGTGGAAGACAAAAATTTTATAAATCAAATGTTGGAAGACAAATGGAACAACCAAGTTAAAAATATCTCACTATGACTCCATGAGTGGGGAACAGGTTTGAGTTACCTCAAGGTTTATTTTTATAATTTCAAAATGTGGAATTTGATCACTAGCGTCCCCTAAAAATCACGGATTTGTAAATCTGTGAATTTCCCAAGGAGGGAAGGAAAATACCTAGGCACAAGATGCATATAAAGAAAACATATGGAGGAGGTTGGACGTTGCTTAGTATGGGGGAGAAAGGAAAATCTATTTTGTTGTTATGAGCACTGTGAGTGTGAGGAAAATGAATTTATGATATGTGGATGGTGACTATAGCTAAAGAGGATCATTCAGTTTTCCCTTATGGACTCATGGTCGGGCTAGGGGGTGAACATGGAAAGTGAACTTGGCTGTCATGTTCTATGGTTGGATGGAACGTGGTTGTTCCATTTGTATTCTAGCATCAGGTTTCAGATATGTATCTTGACTTTCATTCTTTGTCAGTATTGTGTTCGAGTATTATTTGTTAGGAAGGTGATGGTTTATTGTAGTTCAAGGATACTATATTTTTTTAGTTGAAATGTGATGATGGTATATGTGTGTGTGTGTGTGTGTGTGTGTGTGTGGAAATGTGATGATGGTATATGTGTGTGTGTGTGTGTGTGTGTGTGTGTGTGTGTGTGTGCATGCGCTCATACATAAAAAAATATCAGAACTATTGTATGTTCCTATTAATCATTAAATATGGTTATACATATATAAATGAATGTATATACCTATATATGTGTTCATGCTAAAGAAATGATAGAACTACTGTATGCTCCTATTGACCGTTGAATTATATATATGTTGAATTACTATTCAAATCTGTATAAATACCATAGAGAGTAGAGATAACAAATAAGATTCCATATACATTCTTTATATTATCTATCACCACAGAAAAATATTGATTCGGTAGTCTACAAGTGTATTCAAAGAATAGTTGTCACTTTCCAATGAACCTTTTTCAAAGTATTTACAAAACAACCTGTGTATTCCATCGATCATGGTTCAAATATTACAGTGTAGTACCATAGGCCAAAGACTCCATTACCACTTGTATTGTAGACAAAATCTAAGAAGAATGCATAAAATATGTATGCCTAGATCAGAACTTGAATACCTTTTGAGCAAGAGGTTTTCCTTCATCTGCTTTCCTCGATTGTATAAACCTGCAAAAATAGAAAGACAGGGGGTTTAGTAAACTATACTAGTATTTTAATAGAAATTAAGTATTAAGAATAAGTCAAAAAATACTTAGCTTGAGATCAGAGAAGAACCAAATCAACACTTAAGCATGTGTGACAATCGGTCAACGAACCAAGAGGAGGAGGTGTTGGCCCAAAATTTACTGATGGGTACCCTTGAAAAATATAAAAAGGGCCCCATCATTAAATTCATGTAACTGTGCATACAAATTCACTTATAAAACAAAGAAAGTGAAAGTAAATAACTAGCATCAAAATGGACTATGCACAGATTAATCAACAAGAAGGCACACATTTATATTTCTCCAAATCCCTATGTATATTCACATTTAAATATTTAAAATCTAAATAGGCACATTAGAGTTGTGACCTGTGTATTTTTAATTTTGAGTCACAACAATTAAATAACACTTCAATAAGAACCAAATCCCTCCTAGTAAAGAATTGTTTTAGAACCAGAGGGTACTTGAACAAGTGTCATTTCAAATGATTACAACCTTTTTTTATATTGCTAATTAAATGCTCATAAATTAAATACGAAAACATTTCAGAGAGCATAGTTTTAAAAATTCCACAGAGAATTAATGCTACTACAGATATTACATAGAGAATAAATCTACAACTTCCTACAAAGGATTAAGACAACTATATGTATCTACGCAGAGCATAAGTTATGATTTACACATTGTTAATATATTTTACACAAAGCATAATTAGGAATCCCCACAGAGGGTAAATAATGTTATTTTCATACATAGAGCATGAATTACGATTTACATAGTTTTAATATATTTTTACACAGAGCGTAATTACACATTCCCATAGAGGGTCTTATACTTCTTTTATAATTTTACAATGGGTAAGTTACGGACTTCCCCACAAAGGATCGAGTTTTTCATATATATATTATCGCTATATCTATACACAGGAAGTAACTTACGGATTATGAGAGGCTTAATTTTTGCTACATATGATATTGTTGTATAATCCACAAAATTAAAATCACGAACATGGGGTTGATATTGTCACATATAAATATTATTGATATTACTGAGAATTTAATATGAGGAATTTACCATAGAGGGTTAATGAATATATATATGCATAAATGGTAAATATGAAAATCCCCTATGAAGTTTGACAACAGACAAATCGGGATAAGAACAGTTAGTATACCAAGTCTCAAAATTCTTAGGATGAGTTCGATAGAATAGGTTTAATATTAAACCACAGAGAAACTGTCGGAGGAAAATCTATACAGAGGCTCAATGATAATGCATGTAAATATTCAAACAGAGAGCATAGTACAAAATACTTCACACAAAGGTCTTCAATAACAAATTTGTTACTTACCTTGGTGCACAGGGAACCCCGAGTATGCATTGTGGCTTTTCTTCATCGTGCACCGATATTGTTTAAAAATAGGGACCAAAACACTTGTTACATAGCGAAGAAACGAACCTTGTCAAAGCGCATCGATTGGTTTGTAAATGCAGAGACAAAACTTGTTACAGAACCAAAGAGTCAAACCTCACCAAAGCACATTGGTTGGGTTGCAAATGCAAAGGCAAAACTTGTTACAAGGCCCAAGGGTGGAAAACAATGAATGAATGTTACCTTAAGGGCCTCGTAGAGGAGTAAACGGAGTAGGTATGCACCACCCCTTTTCCATGTGAATCCATGGAGATGGTGATCCCTCATTGGGTGAGGTTTCCTAAGGATTAGGTCTGGGAGGTATGATACAGGGCTCCCCATTAATGAAACAACGAGAGGTAAATGACCACAAGACTAGATATGACATACGCGTTTAAATGATTTCAAACCTATTCAATGTTGAGTCATGTCACTACTCGGGTAGGATTACAAACATTATGGTTATGGTATAGGTTCACAACACTATACAAGGGCATACACCATTATGTTATTCACATATTAAATCTAAATGTTAAACAATAGGTATATCATTGGGGATAATATTAATGTCATGATAACATATAAGAGTCCACATGTCATACGATAGGTATATTTTATACTGAACTCACATGTGTTATTGTATCCATATAATATGTTGTATGTTAGACAATATACATGTAGTATGGATGGTATTAATGTTTTGATATCCACATAATAATTTGGATGTTGAACAATGTATGTATTTTTGTAAATAATATAAGTATTACATGATAGCCTATATCATAAAGGATATAAGTATTAATATGGATAGCATTATGGTTATATCCATATGATAGAAGATGCAATATATATGGTAAATGATATATGTATTAAAATGGATAACATTATGGTTAAATACATATGATAGTCGATGCAATATATATGGAAAATGCTATATATATTGGATGGATAGCATGTATTGACATAGACATGGTGTTATTCTAAGGACTATGATAGTCTTGGTCACAATTTCCTTCATTATAAATAAGTGTATGAGTATAATAAAATAACTATGGCAATATACTATGCATACAATAAAGGAATAACAATATGTTTAATGAATTAGTTATGTGTCACAATCAATGTTAGAGAGTCAAGGAACTTTAAATGTCCCCTAACATTTTTTTTTAATTGGGAAATTTGGGGTACACTACATATGGTATCAGAGATGAAGGTTATAACACTAGGACCTTAGGGAAAGACCAAATTACTTTAAGTTTTTAATTTATGTTAAAGAAAAAATAACAAATATGTTCATTGTTACAAACAGAAACAAATGTTGGTATGCTGCAATAATGTCAGCACAGAATGAGGAAGAAATCAAACCTGAAGAGAATCCTAATCAAGGACTTTGTAAAGAACCTGGGCATAACAGCAAAGGAATTTTAGCCACCCAAGTTTTGGAAACAATGAAGAACCTCATCATGCAATTACAAGTGTTTAAAGAACAAAATGAAAATATGAAAAAGGCACAGGAAGACCAGTTATAAATAAATGAAATGTTGTTGTGAAGTATAGTAACAAAAAATATGCCAAAGGACAATGAAAAGGAGGAAGAAGTCAGCAAAAGGTCCTCTAAAAACTCTTGTCATGAAACATAAAATGAGAATGGTTCTTTTGAAGAAACACATATGTTAGGAAACAAGCCACTACAGGAAGAAAAAAAAACAAGTAGATCACCTGGTAGGTGAATTCAAGAAAATAAAACTGTCCACCTTTGACGAAGAATCAAGGATGGGTTAAGAGGTTGAAGCATGGCTACTATATATAAAGAAATACTTCCATATTTACAATTACTTTAGTAATATGAAAGTCAGAATGGCCATTTACAACTTGAAGGGAAAAGCAAGTATCTGATGGCAAGACCTGAAATTGGTTAAGGTATTGAAAGAGAAACAAATGGAATGGTCAAATTTTAAGAAATATTTCTAGAGAAATATTTGTGAGAAATCTATTAGCAAAGAAATACTAAGGAATTATATGAGCTAAGAATCATACAAATGACCATGGACAATCTGATGAATAAATTTCTAGAACTATTGAGATTTGTACCATACATCAAGGAAGAGAAAGTGAAGATACAATGATTCTTTAGCTATCTGCCATAGTTGTACAAAGAAATAATTGAATTTTACAATCCCAAGACCTTGAATGAAGTGTTTAGAAAGGATTAGATCGATATGATCAATACAAACAAAGGTCTGAAATTCCCAAGGCATGGAAGGATAAGAAACAAGACAAAATGAATCAGTG
>CBVK0102080803.1:0-10736 GCA_900067695.1 Picea abies | reverse complement strand
GTTGTGTAAATGTGACCTTCAACATTTGCGTAGCGCGCTTTGCACAACACAACTATTTTTTTCTTCAAAACTCATCCAAATGGTGGCAACAACATCTATGGAGGCTGGTCAGGGATTCTGGGCCAAACAACAATCATTTCCCAATATTTATAATCTTTAAATATGCTTGCATAATCTGCGTAGCGCAAAGTCACTACGCAAACTCTATACAATGCAGTTTTCCAAAAAACTCAAAACTAGTGTATTTTCAAGGGTTCCTCAAAAACCAAAAATGGTGCAGGCCTGAACCTAAATCTCAACCAACTCTACAAGTAACTCTAACTTCCTTCTATCTTCATCCCTAACTTTCATTCTTAGCTTGAGGGACCTGTTCTCCTTTCTTAATGACATATTTTTCCTTTTCAAAATTCCCACTTGTTTAAACAACAATGCATTCCTTCTCAGTTTTGACTGAGCATTTGTGAGAGATGCATAAAAAAAATTGAGACTGATAAAGATGAGAAGGATCAAAGGCTGAAATTTGTCAGTAGACTTTGCACAACGAGCAACAAGGCTAAGGTTTAATCCATTTTCAAAGGGTTCACCATAGGGCAGAGTTGAATCTAGATCTTAGACTTGCAGGTGCAGGGTATTTGGTAAACAATAGGCTTTACCATTCAACACTTACACAGCGAAAACAGAGGATGCATAGCACACTATCAGGTATTTGCGTAGTGGGTGGAGTAATTCAATTTTGATGCGGAGCAGAGCTCTGATCGCTGGAGGAGGATGTTGTGCAATGAGAAATGGGTGATAAAAGACAAATATAAGCTGAGAAAATGAGATTTTGACATAGATAGGTCCGTTTGGGATGACAAGACACTTTGGTTAGTGCTTAGGTACTTGCGCAACGTCTTTACACAATGTTTGCAACTTTCTGCAGTTTAAGTACAAAAACCACTCCATAGGTAGTAAAAATGCCATAATGATATTTGATGACCCTCCAATATACACAATATTTCATTATCTTCCATGACATCATCGAAAAAACACTTCACCTAGACCTATGACTTGACTCCTTTTCACATGCCAATTAGATTTTATTTTACAATGATCCAATGACCTTGACAACATTTTATTAGACACAACTCTTTAAAGGAAAATGCACACACACACTCAATGACTCAAGTTGGAATTCATTGGTCTTCTCAAGTCCAAGGCATGATATTATAATTGACAAACCTATAACTCTACTTTGAAGATATTGATGCTAATAGATACAATCATGTCTTTGTGGATGAATAAGACAGATCAAATACTATGTTCATTACACCATGGGGAACATATTATTATGTTTGTATGTCATTGTGACTAAAGAATGTAGGTGAAACTTTTCAGAGAGCAATATACCATTCTTTTGAAGATCTAATTGGAAACTTTATGGTATATTACCAAGACAATTTGACTGCTCATTAAAAATTAATGGAAAGGCATTTCAAACATCTCAGACAAGTCTTTGAAATATGTATAATATATAGAATATATTTGAATCCAAAAAAGTGTTTTTTTTCTATATTAGAAGGAAAACTCCTTGGTCATATTGTGAGCAAAGAAATAATATACATTGATCCAGAAAGGGTTAAATCAATAAATGAATTGAATCCTCCTACATCTCAAAAAGGAGTACAATATTTATTTGGAAAGATAAAATTTGTATAAGGGTTTGTTCTAGATTATGCTACAATTGTTAAGCCAATAAACAAGTTAATAAAGAAGGATCATAAATTTGAATGTAGATCGGATATTCAAAAGGATTTTACAGAAATTAAACATGTAATCACTATTTTCCATGTTCTTATTAGTCCTAACTTTGACAAAGATTTTATATTATATTCATTAACTTTATATGAAACTATTTCCTCCATCCTCATCCAAAAAAATGAGAAAGAAGAATAACTTCCAATTTATTTCATGATTAAAATGTTTCACAATTACGAATTAAACTACTCTATGATTGAAAAGCAAGCTCTTTCTCTGGTCAAGGTAATAACCCATTTCATGACCTATATTTTGTCATCTCACAACATTTCTTATGTGTCACACTCACTAATTAAGATATTGCTCAATCAACAACTTAGAGAAGGTATATGGGAAAATTGGTTAGCAAAACTCCAAGAGATTGATTTAGAGATTAAACCTATGAAAGTTTCCAAGGAGAAAGGACTATGTAAATTCATGACTAGAATTGAAGCTGTAAATATTTCTCCTCCCAGTACAATTGATGTTTTCATATAGAGTTCAAGTCTAGCAACATCTGAAAGGTATAAGGACATAATATTCTATTTCATATCTGGTCAATTTCCTCTCGGAATGTGTTCCAAATAAAGGAGAGCTTTGAATATGAAAACTAATCAATATGTATTAGTCTCGTGAGATATTTTCTGAAGAAACTTTAATGGATCTCTATTAAGATGTTTAGATCATTCAAAGTCTAAGGAAATACTTTAGGAATTTCATAACGTATTTTGTGGTGTACATTTTTCACCAATTTTAACTACTCATAGAATCATTTGGACTAGTTATTATTGGTCGACTATGTTCAAATTCGCTTATACAATGATTCAAGAATGCCTCCCGTGCCAAAAAAATTCAGTAAAGATGAAGAGAGAAGCAATGTCATTATAGTCTATAACAGTGGAGGAACCATTTGTACAATGGGGCCTTGATGTGATTGGACCAATAAATCCAAAATATATTAAAATACATGCTTATATTATCCTTGCAACTAACTATTTTACCAAGTGGAAAGAAGTCATTTCTCTAAGGAACGTTGATTCCAAACAAATTGATCCTTTTCCTGAAAGAGAATATTTTATCCAGATTTGGAGTCCTAGAAAAATTCATAACAGACAATGGTTCAATCTTCGGGTCTAATTTACACATTTTTTTGTAGAATATGGCATCATCATGGGAAAATCATCCAACCATTACCCACAAGTAAATGATCTAGTTGAATCAACAAACAAATCATTAATTCAAATTCTCAAGAAGACAATTGTAGAAAACCATAAAAATTGGCATAAAACTTGATAGATGCACTCTAGGAAAGCTACCTTACTCCAAAATATAGCACTAGAAATTACCCATACACCTTGGCATATGGAAAATAAGAGAGGTTACCATTACATTTAGAACTAAATTAATTGTTCCTTTCCATATACAATCAATATATGTAAGAACTGTCACTTTTACAGAAAAGATGCCATGAACTTATGCAACTCAAAAAACAAAGAGTACAAGAAATAATAACCATAAGCAAAATACAAGTGGTCAAAATACATTTTGACAAGAGAACTACCACAAGATATTTCCAAAGGGACCAACTAGTTTAATTGTGGAACAAAGAGAAGGAAAAATCATATTTTCATGCTCTTCTTCTCGAGAGTGGCCTTCTCTGTAGCATCTATTAGTGTAGAAAAAATATTTTCTACAACCACCCAAATATCATGTTCCTTCAAAAGCAAGGTTACCCTCACCTTCCAAGAGAGGAAGTTATATGCTCCATCAAATCGGTCTTCAAACCTGCGACTGGTTGCTGCCATTTCTAGATATGAACAAAAACAATTTTAGTGTGTTTATTCCTCAAGCACACACAATTTCATTGTTGGTTTATAGATATACAGAGATCTCCTTCTAGATCTAACATATCTACTGCACAAACTGTTGTGTATCTGAAATTGGTCTCCCTCTTAGAGTGAAATATATGATAGCATGTTGAGATCTCTATTCCAACACCTAGACACTTTATTTCCTTATGCTCTGAAGAAAACTTGCAGAAAAATAATATTTCTAAAGACATAATAAAATGCACTAACTGAAAATTAAACTGTTGGGAATAAAAAATACAATGGAAGAAAATTACACCAATTTCCACACACATGAATTTTTTCCCTTTGAAGATAAAATTTTCATCAAATTACTCCAAGCTTACAAGGGCACCATAACTATTAAAATAGTCCACTGAGAAAATAATCAAATTACAACAAAACCTAGTTGTTTCGTCCCTCATTTGAAGAAACCCTCTACTCGATCTGTCGAGACATGCCCGTTGGACACTCAGATCTGCACTAGATTTTCCTACTAGTCTTCATATCTAAAAGATCTTCCTAATGGTACCTTAGATATACTAGATCTACCTATTAATACCTTAGATCCACATTATATTTGTCCACTTGTACCTCATCTATGCATTATATTTGCCTGCTAGTACCTCAAATCTGCTAGATCTTCCTGTTGACACCTATGATCTGCTAGATATTTCTGATGACACCTATGATCTGTGATATCTACCCATTTTTACCTCATATCTACACTATATATATCCACTAGTACCTCATATCTTATAGATCTATCTACTAGTGCCTCAGATATGTTAGATCTGTCTACTTGTACCTTAGATCTGCTAGATATGTCCATTGGTACCTCAGATTTACTATATCTATCTGTCGGTACCTCAGATCTACTATATCTTCTTGTTGGTACCTCAGATATGCACTATATTTTTCTATTGGTACCTTAGATATGCTATATCTTCATGTTGGTTGCACAACCCCATAAATCGTACGACCTCTACCTCCCTACTGGATAGTACAACCTCCACAAATTTCTAGTTGTTGGGTTGTTCTTCCACTTTATGCTACTACTTGTTCTCTCCTCCTTTGAACTAAGAAAACATCCTTCTCCTCTCTCTTTGTGTCTCAACACATTGTAAGTCACTCAATGTTTAAGAAAAGTTTCTTCTTTGCTCTCTATGTGAATCACTACTCTCCATCCCTTGAGTTGATCTCTTGATGAAAATCTATCTTTACCCTTGTTGAGATCTCCTTGAGTCACAATCCTTCATGTCTTAAGCACTCAATGTTTCTCTTGTGTGTCTTTCCCCTTCACTTAGCCTTTCTTTATAATATTGAGTTATGACTCCACGTCACTCTTTCTCTAGAACCTTATGCTAGGAGAGAAAATCAGCCCCATTTTTTGTGGGATATTCCTATCTCATGAGGGTTGTGTGTACATGTGACATCATTTAATTATGTATCAACTTAGTCTCCTTCTTTATGTCGATGACAATTCTTTGTTAGTCTCCTAGGATAAATTTAGGGAAAATAATTAATAAATAATTAGAAGGATGTAGAAGCCTCCTCTATAAATAGAGGCTCTCCTCTCATTCCAAATCATTGTGAATTGTTGGATCACTTGTGACAACAATTAATAGAAAATATTCCTTTTGAGGTTTTGGTGTCAACTCTTAGAGCATTCTCCTTCTTGGTTATCTTATTGGTGCATTAAATATTTGTTATGGTGAGTCAAATCTTCTACTTACTTTCAAGACCAATCCATTTGATTAGTTTATTAACTACTTGGAGAGGAGACATTCTAGGTTTGTTCCTTCCTTCTTCTCTTCTTAACTTGGGTAAGTACTTAATTCCTTTCTTTGTTTTTTCTCTTGGTTCCTTGGCAATGGTTTTAAGCATTTAATTCAAGTTATATTTGATGTAGTTGGTGAAGGTTTTTCCTTTGAGGAATCCCTTCTTGCAAGGCCTTGATCCTCTTAGCTTATCTTGATTAGCTTGGAGATTACACTTCCTTCATGGTTTTAATATTTTACTCTAGTACTTAAGATAGAAGTGACCAATCCTTAGAAGGGCATAATTCTTGACCCCATAAGCCCTGATTAGATGCAAAAAAAGGGCACTCATCCTATATCAAACAACAACGAAAAAACCCTAAAAATAAAAACTTTATTTTTTTGTTTTTTGTTGTTTAATAAGAAATATAACATTAAGAATCAAAGAAATCCATTTATTTAGATTTCATTTATTGTCTCATGTACAGTTAATGGATTATTTCATTTCTTAGACTCGTTTCTCCTTAGGTTTATGCTTAATCATTGATCTCTAACCCTAAGGAGGCAAATCAACCCTATTTTGTTGAGCCTTAAGGTGTAACACCATTGTTTCCCACAGTTTGTAAATATAAATATATTGGCCAAGAGACTATGGAAAACTCAATATGTGTGAATGTTTTATTTGATGAACCTTTGTATAAAAGGTAAAGGAATGTAATTTATATTATTAATAGAAATGGACAAGTGTTGCAAGACTGCTAAAATCAAGGGTTTTTCAAGATAGACCACAGATACTATGAAAGAGATGGTGAGGGGAACTAGGAATGGTTGAGATAACCCCCTGCCCACCAAACCAGTACCTTGATGGATTTAATTTCTCAGGACCAGAACAATCCTCTGATCCATGAATGAATTATAGTAATTTTGGTAGGTTGGAATACCTCCTCAAGATTTAATGAGAGGATGGGGTAGAGCGCCCATCTGTAAGGATTTCAGACCTGAGCACGAACTGGGAATTCATACCATGCACAATCTTGCTAAGGAACGAAAGAAAGGAAGGTGTAGTGAGAAGAGGAAGGGGGTAGCAAAGAGAATTAGAGGGGGAGATTGAGCTCTCAATTTCAAAAAAGAACTATAAAATGAACATGTTCTGGTCGCAGGATGTGGCTAGTGGGGTTATGATACATGTTGATAAACGAGGGTGTTGAGTGACTGAGGAAGTACTCAAGAATGCCTCCTTGCTTGGTATAGAGAAACATTTTTCCAATATCATGTGGCTGGAGGAGAGTAACCTCCATCCCTGATTGTTGTTGAGCCAAAAAATAGAATTCTCTCTCAGAGCATTGTGGTCTAGCTTGGGGGTGGCTAGTGGTAAATCTGTTAGGAGTGACTAATCCTATGGTTGAGTGGAAGTAGACACCCCTTTCAGTAGTTGCATCATGTCGCATGGTTCTAATAATTGTTTTCATGCCTTGTGCACTTAAATGGAATAATGAATGAATGCATGTATTTCTCTGCCTACAAATGGTTTCTATATTGAATGATCAAGTTATGTGTATGCATTTGTCTTCTTGTGAACTTATGCTTATGATTGATTTTCTATATTCCCCAGTCTATCCTTCGAGACGTCTTGGGAAGTAAACCTATAGGAAGGATGGGATAGAGAACATTGCATAAATCTGACCCTGTCGGTATGGAGAGGATATCTCCTTCTGAATCCTTTCTAAAAAACTGGGACATCATGCCCAATTCCTTAAAAATTTCATGATAAATCTCATGAAGGATAGAGAGATTAAGTATCAAAAGAGAAGATCAATTTTATTTGGAAGACGAGCAGATGAGATCTATTTGGGAGAACCCATATGACCAACAACTAGGAACCTCAGGATAATCCTAAGGGACCTAAGTTATTCTGACTTCGGAGCCCCGGAGGTTCAAGACTTTGAGGTATTTTCAACCCCAGTAATCATCAACTGGTCAAAGGTAACCAGGAGTTTCAGTTACCGGTAGGTTGACTGGCAATGGATGATTTTCCTAGTGGTTGGAGTAACCTATTTTATCGACTAAATCAGGATCCAAATCCCCATCGTAAAATAATGCGAACCACCAATCGAGAATGTTCGGGGGTTCCCTCTGTCGTTGGATCTATACTGGGAAGACATCGATGAAGTTCTAATTCAGGAGAATATAGATGCTATAGCATCAAACTCTATGAACATCGAAGTCATGAAGTAAAGGAGAGTTGTAGATTTGGGGGAGATCGTCAAGAGCACTACCTACCATCCAATCATCTAGGAGAAGGGACCCACACACTTTACTTCGAAAAATTCCTTCTTCGGGAAAACAGAGTGGCGGTAATGGTAAAAATCCCCGAAGTTCAGAGCTGGGAAGTGACCAGGACCGTAGATCTAGGGATCCTTCAAGATCCTTCCTAGACATAAGATTTATGATGCAGTCAGCCTGGCGTTGACCACTTTGGAAGGATAGGGGTGTTGTGATGCCAAAATCCCTGAAGGATGAAGTCATGAAGCAATGTGGACCATCGATCCATAGATACTTTGGGATCCCTCTCAGTCATCGATATACAAGGGACATGTGGCACTAGATCCTTTAGTTCAAAGGTTGAGAACTCTAGGGAATTTGAGGAGTGGTGTGTCGAAAGGCTCTAAAGCCCAAAGTTATGAGAGTCATCGATTTGAAGACACTTCAGGAATTTTCCTAGACATTAGATTTGGACTGTGGTCATCCTGATGTTGACCAAATTCGAGAGAAAAGAGGAGTTTGAATTGAAAAACTCTCGAAGGTTGAAGCTAGGAAGTAACTTTAGTCGTGGATATATGGATCCACATGGATGTATCTTGACCATAAAATTTGATGGATGTTAGAAGGTTGCCAACCTAGTGTGGCGTGCCAAGATGATGTCACCAGGGTGACGTGGACCCAAGATCGATGTGCCATGTGTCAACTAGATCTGTGTTTTTCGTAGACCCTATATGCCTATTGGAATGTGACACGTGTCACCCCTAGCCCAACTATGGGTCAACCCGTTGTATGTGTCCACCTATCCAAAGTGGTTGGTGAAGTTACCAGAATTCCTGGAGTCTCAGACTTCAAGACACCATAGGATTTTGGGTGTAGCATAATAGAGATACCCAAAGGGCCCGAAGGGTGGGACCACATGGCAAGATTATGAGACTTCGAGAGTTTGGGACTTCAAAAGCTATAGTGCATAGATAGTAAGGATGCATTCAGAGTTGAAATGTCGAAGTGCCGAAGTGTCGAAGTTCCTATTGGCCTATGTGTTAGACAAAGATTGAGTCCAGTCCAGTCATGGGATTGGATGGTGGATGGAACTTGGAGACAATACATGTGAGGTGGATTCACGTGGACACCACGTGGACCTCAACCAATGAACACCTGAAGAACTTTGAGAGTCCATAACTTGCAACCCTAAGCTCGGATTTGAACCTGGTAATAGTCATTAGAATGCTATGGGTAAGTAGAAAAGGAGGAATACCTTAGACAAAGGATTTTAGATCTTAAGGAGAGTGAAATTTTGATGCCCCGTCCCTAGGAAAGATACCCAGGGGTCGAGTGTGTTACAAATTGGTATCAGAGCATGGTTACAACATTTTTCCTTCTTAGGCTCAGGGATGAGTTGTGTTAAAACCATATTTAGAGTACTTTTAAGGGTGAAACCCTATCTTACCTCTTTCCTAAAGAGTCTGGTTAAACTATTACTGAAGAAAAGAATGAAAATTTCTACTATGTGTGTATTTAGGAAATATGAACTGTGTGTTGAGCATAAACTAATGAATTGTTGGCTAAGAGTAAGTATTTTGTCAACACTCAAGCAGTTAGTAAATTATAGGAAAAATACAAGTATAAATGATGGTGAAGTGTCATGAAGTGGGGGATGGCTCCCACAACAAAGACAGAGAATATGAAAAAAGGAGGGCGGTGGAAACCCCTCTGGATATGGCTGAAACTGTAAGGACCCTCATGGCCAAATTACATAATTTCAAGGCCAACAACAAAAGGTTGATAAATGAGAAAGAAAAACAAATGAAAATTAATGCAGTCTTGTTGCACAGTTTATCTGAAATATAAAGGCAGTTGCAGCATGGACCCACAACCAGTCAGGTGGACTGATCACATAGGAAGGTGAGTCAAAGTTCACCTGAGATATGAAAATGTACTCCCATAAGTGTCCACACTAATAGGAGTACCTTGAGGAAGGTCCAACCTGGAAGCATGAGACACTCATCGTGAGAGTCCTCTAGAGAGGAAACTGACAACTCTGAGGGATCCTCTAGTAGCAAATCTAGTTCTCATTCTCAAAGGAAAGGAAAGAAGCGAAAGAATTCCAAAAGTCATGATCATGAAGGATTCAAGAAATCCAAACCACCCTCTTTCAATGGAGATATTAATAAAGGGGAAGAGGTAGAAGCTTGGCTGCTTGGTTTAAAAAAGGACTTCAGAGTCCATGACTACTCTGAAAACTTGAAGGATCGAATATCCATATTCCACCTGAATGGAAAGGCATCCATTTGGTGGGAAGACCTTACGAATATGAAAGGAATCCATGAGAAGGAATTTTCATGGAAAAAAATTGAGAAACACTTCAAGAAGAAGTCTTTGTCAGATAAATACATTGATGGGAAGACTAAAGAGTTCTATGAACTCAAGCTGGGACAACTCACCATAGAAGAATATGTCAGTAAATTCCTTGAGTTGTTAAGGTATGTACCCGACATAAAGGATGAAAAGGTAAAAGTGCAGTGATTTATTAGTGGTTACCTCAGACCTACAGGAACAATATTGAGTTTGAAAAGCCAAATACCTTAGAAGACACTATCTGGAAGGTAGGGTATTTTTATGAATAGTTTAGGGATCAAACATAACCTCACGAGGACTAGAAGAAGAAGAGTATTTCGAGATTCAAGAAGAAGGGTTTTATATCCTCAAGAATTAAGAACTGTGGGAAGGGTTCTAGGATGAAACTTCCTACTAAAAGTGTATATCAGCAAAATTTCCCCTCCCAAAGTGGAAATAAACCTTTTGGAGCAACCCCGGGAAAGACTGATAAAGCAAAGAAAGAACCCTTGAAATGTTGGGATTTTGTAGAAGAACATCTACTGAGGGATTGTCCATGCAAACAACATAACAGTAGCAGAGTCTACAATATCCAAGATACCACAGTCAATGATGTGGCTAGGAGAATGCCACATATTTATGCAGCCATGGATAATAAACAAGTCGACCACCAATATTTAGTGGTGGATATGGAAGATATGATCGCTAACCGTCTAGTTTATATTTTAATTGACCCTGGTTCTAATTTGAGTTATGT
>CBVK0102080793.1:0-11771 GCA_900067695.1 Picea abies | reverse complement strand
CATGGTCTATGTGCTCCAGAAGTTCAGACACTACCTACTTGGGTCTCACTTCAATATGTACACAAACCATTTTTCATTAAAATACTTATTCAATAGGCCTGTCTTAGGAGGTAGAATATGCTTATGGATATTACTATTTCAGGAATATGATTTTAAGGTCATCACAAAACCCGTGAAACTAAATGCAGGACCAGCTAATCTCTCATGGATCTTGGTAGGAGAGGATTCACATAATTTGGATGAAAATTTCCTGGATGCGCAATTATTTATAGTCAGGATGGTATATGATTATTTCACGGACATTATGGAGTTTCTACTTATAGGTGTGGCTCCCTCTGACATGACGGTGGTGCAGAAGAAACAATTGGTAGTCAAGGAAATAAACTATCAACCAATTGCAAGGAACTTGTATAATTTAGGGTCAGATAGAATCTTGAGGCGCTACATATTGGAACATGAAAGAAAAACCATATTGGAGGAAACACACATCAGGATTGCAGGAGGACATTACACAGGAAAATCAACGACATAGAATATTCTATGTGTAGGGCTTTAGTGGCCTACACGATTCAAGGATGCAAAGGAGTATTGTCACTCATGCGATGTATGCAAACGAGTGGGTAAACCATCTCGACACAAAGAAATTCCATTAAATCCACAAGTTACATTGAAAGCATTTGATAAGTGGGATATTTATTTTGTGAGTCCTATCAACCCACATGCAAGGAGATCAGGAGCAAGTTACATTATCACCATGACCGAGTATTTAACTAGGTGGGTAGAAGTAACACCAGTTGTTGATTGCACTGTAGAGACTATTGTGCAATTTCTATTTTAGAATGTAGTCACCGGGTTCAGATGTCCGCTCATACTACTTAGCGATCAAGGTACACACTTTACTAACCAAACCATTGCTGCATTAACTCATAAATTTCAGATTCATCATCATAAAAGTACACCATATCACACTCAGGCTAATGACACAGTAGAATATTTCAATAAAAGTTTGGAGAATGCATTGATCAAGATATGCAATGTTGGAAGAGATGATTGGAACTTACATATCCTTGCAATACTATGGGCATACATAAATACAAGTAAGAAGATGATGGGGATGACACCGTTCCAGTTGGTATATGGAAAATAAGCAGTAATTCCAATGGAGTTCATTTTACTTAGTCTATGCATTGTAGCCAACACTGAGCTTTCATACGTAGGTGAAATAGAGGAGATATTGGCACAGTTAGTCCAGCTCGAGGAGGACAGGTTTTTGAACGTATTCCATCAACAAGTGAAGAAATCCAAAGAGAAGGCCCGACATGATCGAAATATTAAGCCCAAAAAATTCCAATTCGGTGACTTGGTACTGCTCTATGAAAATAAATATCTACAACACCTATGGAAGTTTCACATGCACTAGTTAGGGCCATATGTGGTCCAATAGATAACAAAGATAGGTGTTGCATAGTTGGGAACCTTGGATGGATAGAAATTGGATGTAATGGTGAATGGAAGTCAGTTGAATCTCTACAAAGATAGCCGATCATCTGTGCAATGACCTATGCAACACACAAACCCTTGTATTATAGTAGATGTACCATAGTAGCAAGAAAAACAAGAAAAACCACATAAAAAGTAGAAAAAGGGAAAACCCATAATGAATTAGTGATAGGAGAAAGAAAGAGAGTAAGCATAATCCCGCGTTATCAAAACTTACGTAGTTGGATTGATAATTTACACGAAGTGAACACTATGTCAAAGTTCCATGAGAAGATAGTGATAGGCCCGCTTGTGACGAGAAATACATTACTATGTAGCGTGACATGAAAAGACCATTAAATACAGTCAGGCATGGACAAGACAACTGAATGGATGGCATGATGGGTCATTAAATCACTATAGCAACATTAAATCCAAAAAGCCATCGAAAATCTTGGAGTGAACAATACGTAAGGAGGATCATAAAGCGGATTTGGCATTTAAAGAGTATTTAGTTAACCAATTACCCACTTCAATGCCAGATTGGACAAGTTAGTTAAGCCAAGATAAGACAAGTCTACTTGGAAAGAACATACCATAAACTAAGTGGGAAGGAATTTCTAAGTTATATTTTTCATGCAATCCCGAGAGAACAGAGCAGAGTGGACCGGGACAAGTTACAATGACTCACACAAAGATAGAAATTTCATTCGCAAGCTCAATTGATATTAGAAATTGCACCATCACAAATAGGAGCTCCATTTAGTGTAGTAAGAAAACGGTTGAAGCAACCATTAGAGGTTGAGGTAGAAGAAGTGCCCAAACCTTCGCCCCCAACACCTACACAATTTTTTTACATAGATTATTTTCCTTCGAGGATAGATGATGCACCCTTAATCACAGTACCTTCGAATGCCAAATATCCATTACCCATAGCACTAGTCTCGAAGGGTGTAAGGAAAGATGAGGATATGCTCGACAAGGTGGCCAATTACTTGAAGTTTATGGATCATGACATCACAGAAACACATAAGTTCCATGAGTTGTCTAGGGATCAATATTTATGCACAAAGATAGACCTCGCTACAGGAAAAACTCAGGTGGAAGTGCAAGCATGGGCATCAGGTCTAGAGAAATCCGAGATACTCAAGTTGTTCAAAATTCCACATTTCAGATGGAGTACCGAAATCAATGCTTGTGTCAAGGTATTGCTCAGTTGTGTCCATGGGGGAACACTTTGGATAGATCCCCCAGTTTGGCGTGCATTATAGGGTTGAGAAAGGAAGGTGAAGACCTGAATTTACTATTTATCAAAATGGGAGAGAGAGCCCTCTCTAATACCATCAAAGACAATTACAATACATTCCAAGGAAAACACGGTCTAGATGTAAAGAGAATCAATGACCTGGAGGTCAAGTTCGTGATGTAGGTTTTGGCTTGCAATTTATTGTATAAATCTCGAAAGGAGGAGGTCCTAGCGACTGTCATCACTGCCACAAAGAGATGCAAGGAAGGCATGCAGATGAACTGGGAAACTTTCCTCATAAATAAATTCTTGCAATACTACACATAAGCCTAGGAAAAGGCATGAAATTTCATTACACGTGGATCCTTATTCTTATTGCGTTGGCCGGATGGTAGGATCCCACATTCTACTAGTGCATGCGAGTTTCAAGTCACAGTCCCTATGCTACTAGATACACCAACATTACATTACACATATAAAGTGACGGTAGACAAATACCAACATTGTTTTTTACTCATATTTATAATTAATCATGAAAGTGGTAGAGAATACAATATGGATTCCCATGGAAGCCATTATCACCTACCTAGATGTTGCGTGGTTCAGAGTAGGCATGCACCATCTTTATGTGCAAGCTAAGAAGGATCCTACATGATAGGAATTACCAACCAATTATCGACTAACAATGGAAGAGGTGAATGCCATCATCAATGACTGGGAGGATTACTGGATGAACCCAACTTAAAATCCACAATCCTCCTAGAAGGACAAAGATAAAGACCAAAGTGAGGAGGAAGATGATCAGAGATGCACAAATGGTGTGGAAAAACACCTAGACAAAACAAAAGTCCCTGAAGTTGGCCTCAAAAGGAAAGATCAATATCCCAGAGGGATGCCAGAGAAGACATGGAGAGCATGAAAGAAAGAAAAAGAAAATGGAAAAGATCCCTTTTTCATTTTGGCTAATGATGATATGGAGCGTATTGGGGACTTGATCTGCTATTCCACTGAAGATCTATGGGGGGAAGATGCGACAAAGTATACTGAAGATCTATGGGGGGAAGATGCGACAAAGTATGAATATCACTAGAATAAGGTACAAAATCAGTTGGAAGTCCCGCAACAGTTGTTAGAAACATCATGTGTGGTGAAAGACCCTAAGACAGGGGATGATCCATCCACAACACATAGGACAATCGAGGAAGGTGAGAAGGAAGCTCTAGTCCAACCCTTATGGGAGTATCACACTATACAACTTGAGGCAGCTGCACTGGAGTTTCCAGTAGGGGAAGTGCAAGAACAACTTATGGCCTTAGGCCAAATTAATATCATGGTCTCAAGCTTACCCATTCACAGGAAAGAGAAACTCCAAGCGCAATTTGTACATGATATACAAAATCAAGGTGACACTGCACACAAATACTTAGTCATATTAAGGGACAAAAGTTCCCAAATACAAACATATTATGATATGGTCCTGTGGAAAAAGAAATAACTCGAAGACATATTGGAAGAAATTATGAAGACCCAAGAGAGTGCATAAGAAAGGGAAATGAAATACCAAAAGGAGAATGATGACGTAGATGCTATCGTACAAAGGACCTAGTACATTGTCCAAAAGTTATACAAGAAAGTTCCCGAAGTCCCCTTGGTTGTTGAGGTCCAGGTGTTATGAAGAGATTCCGAGAGTAGGTCCAGGATCTCCAACAACAAACCACACTAGTCACACAACCTGAGGTGTGCGAGGGTAGATTGCAGACGACAACAATAATAGTTTCCACGATTAATAATTTTGAATATGATTGTGCATGCCTTTGCGAGGAAAGCACCAAAGTCTGGGAATAACTCATTGTGGACCCAAAAATGTAGGGCATAGAGGCAAAACTGTGAGCAACACAAGAACATGCCAATGAGGAAATTGAAAAGGCAACAACATTACCACTGATCGAACACATGGTGTCCATTTTGGTGCAACACCAAGCATACGTTGAAGCAGAGTGACTGAAGGACCAAATAAGGTGTTGCAACAAAGACTTGGATCTAGGAAGGAGGAAGCGGTCAAGATTATTGGACATTTGACCACTATCCAGGAGAAGGTCAAGAAGGTTGTGGCTGATACAGATAATAAATTGCATGATTTGACTGAGTAGGCCATCGAGGAGATCTCCCGTCAAAGAGGCCACCATTATCGCAGTGGTCGAAGTGGCTAAGGCTTCCATGCAACAATTCATTGCAGCATGGAAGAACATGTGACATGCTTGAGTGGATCAAGACGAGCCACAGGTGAGTGTTGGGGGCATGTTGGACATGCAGTTTTGGATATAATTTTGGGAAGAATCTAAGTATGAAGGAAGCGTGAAAAAGGAAGGACTCACGTAGAAAGAGGGACTCACACAGAAGATAGAAAGGGTGCAAAAGAACATGAAGGATGAAGATAGCGTAAAGAAGAAAGGATAAAGCAAGAGAGAAAGGAAATGAAGCATAAAGACGGAAGGATAAAGAAAGAGAGCAAGAAAAGGAAGTGCAAACGACGATAGTGAGAATTTCCAGAAATAAAATAACAACACAAAAGATGTATAAAGTACAAGAAGTAGAAGAAGGTAAATATCTAGTTAACTGAAGTTGGCTATGCCATGCATCGTAATGGGTAATTTTGGGATAGATAAGAATAGAACTTGAAACCCTATATTTTTGGGTATAAATATGTAACAAGATTGGTATAGAGAAAGACTCACATAGATATCGAGAGAGACAATCACACAGATATAGAGAGAGATATATAGAGATATGCATATGTAAGGGTGAGAGTGTGCGCATGGAAGAGAATTAAGGTTATGGAAGAATCATGAATGTAATAGTTGGCTAGAATATGAATAAAGAAAGAGTTTAGAAAGAATATTGTGTCTTATGTTCTTACTTGTCTTTATGTATTCATGAATGATGATATACTTCACAGAATGAATTTAGTCTATGAATTGGTTATGCTAGAATGTTCATGTATGGCTGTGATATTTTAGGTAATAATCAAGAACATACATAAGTTAAGATCAAAAATAATGATTCACGCATCAGCCTCCCTTTCCCTTACTATTGCAGAAACATGGTTCTTGTATCCCCAATAGATACCTCGACTAAGACTTCATCTGCGCAAGCAGGTTATGCCGAAAGGTCCGGTGTCTTGAGGGTTTTATTGATCACAGTGAACCCAAACCTTGGGTCTGATAACCCCTGCACAAACAAGAAGCAACCAAAAACTCCTCTTATTAAAAAAGAGTTGCAAAAGTTGCTTGAAGAAAATATTATCACACCTACAAGGCATTCAACTTGGGTATCCAACCTTTTAGTGGTAAGAAAGAAGAAAGGTGAGATTAGACTTTGGGTTGATTTCAGGAACCTAAATTTGTTGTCTTAGAAGGATAATTACCCATTGCCTAACATGGAACATTTGTTTCAAAGAATAATATGATTGACAATGTTGTCTTTATTAGATGGATTTTCGTGTTAAAACCAAGTGTGGGTGAATGAATATGATCGGCATAAGATTTTTTTTACCACATCTTTGGGAACTTTTGATTATTTAAGGATGCCTTCTAGTTTACTTAACATAGGTTCCACATTTTAGAGAGACGGAGATTATGCATTCAAAGATCTTATGTGAAAGATAATTGAGATATATCAATATGATCTCATCGTGTTTTCTAAGGTAAGAAACTCTCATGTTGGGCATCTTAGGAAAGTGTTTGAAAGATGTCACGAGTATGGAATATTGTTGAACCCAAAGAAGTAAACATTCAGGGTTCTTGAAGGAAAGATTCTTGGGCATATGGTTTCAAAGGATGGGGTAAAGGTCGACCTTGGAAGGATTGAATGTATCAAAGAAATCCCTTCACCCCGAAACAAGAAAGCTCTATAGTCATTTTTTGCCAAGATCAACTTTATCTCAAGATTTATCCCAAAATTTTCCGAAATAAATAAGACAATAACCAAGTCGCTTAAGAAAGATGTCGATTTTAGATGGGATGAGGATGAAAATTTAGCCTTTGAAGCCATCAAAGAATCCATTGTGAAGTATCCCATGCTAGTAATTCTAGATTATTTGAAGGATGTTTAGGTTTTCTCTTTCACTTTCAAGGATACCATTGTAGGTGTTTTGCTCCAGAAGAGTGATTAATGTAATTAGAAACCCATAGATTTTATGAGTAAATCTCTCATAGATGTCGATTATAAGTATTCCATCATAGAAATAAAAGCCTATTCTCTTGTCAAGTCATTAAATCATTTCAAGACATATGTGGGTTATTCTAAGATAATTGCTTATGTTCCCCACTCAATGGTAAAATAAATTCTATCTCAACAAGATTTCTTGGGAATGAGAGGAAAATGGGTGTCTAAAATTCAAGAATATGATTTGGAAATTAAACCCACCAGCTTAATTAAGGGCCAAGGATTATCCCAAATGATGGCGGGGGGGAATGAAGTTTCTCTTGGAATGAAAGAAGATCCTTTCCATATTATATCAATAGTATTGGAAAAATTGGAACATCATGATTGCTATGTGGACATCATTTATTAACTTAAGAACCTTAAAAGTTTAAATCACCAAGCATATCATAAAATAAGAGTGTTAATATTAAAGGGATATAAATTATGTTTTATCAACTAAGGCCTTGGATGGAGAAATCTAGATGGATTGATTCTTAGATGTGTAGAATCTAAAGAATATAAGAACTTAATGGCCGATTTTCATAAGGGGCTATGTGGTGGACTTCATGCAACAAGAACCACCACCCACAATATTTCAAGAGGTAGTTACTATTGATCGAGTATATTATTTTCATATGTCCACAAGTTTGTGAGATTGTGTAAACCTTGTCAAATATTCACAAGAAAACAAAAGATGGAAACCTTCCCTTTTCAACCAATCATAGTGGAAGTTACCTTCCAACAATGGGGCCTTGATTTTATAGGAGATTTTAAACATAATTATAGCAATGCTCATAAGTGGATTCTCGTGGCCACAGATTACTTCACCTAGTGGGTTGAAGCCATACGAACTAAGAGGGCCATTGATAAGGTAGTCATGGAATTTTTGGAAGAAAAGTTCATAACTCGTTTTGGAGGTCCAACAAAGATCACTGCTAATGATGCCAAGGATTTCAATTCTTTAGAATTATCAATTTTTTTTTTCATCTATGACATTGTCTTATCCCACTCCTCCAACTATTACTCTTAAGGAAATGGTCTTGTTGAATCGAGTAACAAGAATTTAATGACCATCATCAAAAAGACTTTGGGAGATAACAAAAAAGTTGGGTTAGTAAAATCAAGTATGCTTTATGGGATTATAAGATAACCATGAAAGATTCTATAGGAAATATCCCATTTGAATTAGTCTATGGGATGGAAGTAACTTTTCCAGTTCACTTGAAGATCTTGGTTTACAAGATAATGCAACAATTTTCATTTGACCAAGATGTAGTTAAAAAACATAATCAACTAGTTTATTGATCTTGACAAGAATCGAAAACGTGCCTTTGATCATCTAGAAAAGAGTCAAGAAAAGACGAAGATAAAGTTCGAAAAGAAAGATTGCCAAATAATTTTCTTGAAAGGTGATCTTGTTCTCATGTGGATTAAAAGGAGTGAAAAGAAATTTAAATATGGTAAGTTCGAAAGCCTTTGGTTGGTTCGTTAAAAAATTGATGATGTTGCAGGTAAATAATCTTTCTATCTTATTCATTTGGATGGTGAGCGTCTGCCTTTTTCCATGAATGGGAAAGTTTTGAATATTTTATATGAAGTTAATATTTTATGTCATGGGGCATTCTTGTACTATAGTCAGTTTCTTATCCTTTCCCACTTATGTGCTTCATTTTATTGATTTCTGCATTTTCATTTTGTTTAGAATAAAAGTAAGATGTTTCTCACATGTATGTATTTTCTCTAAGATATGGTACTACTAACATGTGCTTTGTTATATTTCATTTATGCATGGATTTATGTATATCTTAGGTAAGGGGACAAGGTGATCATGTATTTATCCCTCCCCTTCATTTGACATCCATTTGGTGAGAATGTTTCAAGTCTATAGGTTTTGGATATTATGGAGTTCTCATGCACTCTCGATATGAGCACATGTCCCCAAGTTGGATCCATCTGTTACACCTCAAATTCACTTCAATTCACACTTATTTTATGCCTAAGCATGGACCCCCATCTTATGTATTTGTCACACTTTGGCCATCTATTCTTGGAGGTGACTTTTCATATGCTCATCCAATTTCATGTTTCATGATGCAATTTCACAGATCTCGAGGTAGTAAATGTATTCCAAGGCATCAAAAACATCATTTGTGGCACTTTGGGGATATTTGCACTTGCATGGGTCACTTCATTGCATTCCATGTCACAAATTATAGATATATCTCCTCATTCATCATTGTTTTAGTTATTTATTGTTAGTTTCGTAATGCACCCAAACCGGTGCACACACACACCTCAGGTCTGGTCTATATTCTTAACAGAATACACAAACTTACACATTTGAATTGTAAACATAAACACAGTGAGATGCCTAACACCATAGCACAACAAAAGATAAAAACAACAATTATATAATACACAAGTACACAAGAATTTAATGTCCAAAATCACATGTTCTTAAAACTAGAAAAAAAGCGATCCTGTACCAGGGAAAATGGCCCTTTTCTCATACAATAGAAAATGTCAAATACTTACAAATTAACCATAGAAAACCTCGGTTTATGTTCCAAACTAGTCAAATTAGCTGACTGTCACAACCCTTTCTCTTGTGATTAGATTAGTTGCAATAGTTTTGTTCTAGCCCTCCTTTTCTGTCCTAAAGATACCCCAATGGTTGGCCTTGCTATTGACTGCTTATGGGCTCTAAAATTGTCCTCAACTTGTCACCAAAATTCCAGGACCTTGTTGTTGTTCCAACCTTCCTTTACTATCCAAAATATGCCCTCAATGGCTTTCCAATGTGTGTTCCAAAGACTATTGTACAAGGTAGTTGTAATAACCCTCTATCTCTTCTTATCCAGGTATCTACAATTGTTGTTACATATGTGTAACAACTCCCTATCTGCCTAGAACTTAGTGCATTCCTTAGAAATGCAGGCCAAATCACTTCAACACTTGTGGTCGACCCTAGACTTGGTCGTTGAATCCTCCCACAGTTCTGTTGCCTTCTTCCTGTGTTGCCGAACCTATTCACAATTGCCACTTCCCTTAACCAGCCTTCCTTGACCTGATTGAACCACCTCTATGACCCACGACTCCCTTATCTCCATAGTCCGAGCCTCATGTAGGCCTTTTCTAGCTTGGTTGAGCCTCATACAAGTTGTGGCTAGGATCCTCCTAGCAAGCCAAGCCTTACCTAGACCTCGAATTCCCCTCCCTTGGATGCCAACAAACTTGCAGACCTCCTCCTCCTTTGGAACCTTCCCAAGACACGAAAACTAAAACAATATTGAGGCCAATCAGCCCTAAACTTGTCCTCAACTTGTCACCAAATTGCCAAGACCTTGTTGTTGTTCCAGCCTTTGTTTTTTGTCCAAAATATGCCCTCAATGGATATACAAAGTCTGTTGTACAGGGTAGTTGTAATATCCCTTTATCTCTACTTATTTAGGCCTCTACAATTGTTGTTACATACGTGTAACAACTCATTATCTTCCTAGAAGTTAATTTCTTCCTCAGAAATGCAAGCTGAGTCACTTCAACACTTGTGGCTAGCCTTAGACTTTACTGTCGAATCCTCCCACAGTCCTGCTACCACCTTCCTATGGTGGTTGAACCTATTCCTAGTTACCATTGCTTTTAACCACCCTTCCTTAACATGGTCGAACCACCTCTATGACTTTCGGCTCCCTTATATCCATAGGTCGAGCCTCCTGTAGGCATTTTCTATCTTGGTCGAGCCTCACGCAGGTTGCAACTAGGATCCTCCTAATAGATTGAGCCTTACCTAGGCCTCAACTTGCCCTCCATTGGCTTCTAACAGACCTATAGACCTCCTCCTCCTCCTTTGGAACCTTCCCAAGAAAAGAAAACTACAACAAGATTGAGGCCAATCAACCTCTCTCCATGATTGGACTAAGGTAACCATACCTCTCTTCTCATGCTAGCCTAGGTCACCAAGAAGACACAACACGATAATGATCTACGTCACATCTTATGTCCTTTTATACAACTTTAAAGGGGTGTGGAAAATCCCTAAAGTAAGTCAACATTAAATTAGAATAATTTAATCATTTGTGTGGGTGTGAAGCCCCAACACAATCCCACTAAGCCTCTCACCAAGACCATGAAGCCCTATCTCCATTCCAAGGGTGTTTTCACTGAACCAAAAGTCCAACAAGGTGCCAACAAAGAGTCTCACATGCACGACCCCAAGGCCATGTGAGAATACCTCCCCAAAGCTACAAAACATGAACATTTATTACTTGATTTGAGGGACTTTACACTTCATCCATGAGGTGATTCCACCTTTGGAGACTAGACATTGACACTTTTATTCCTTTGAAGGCTCCTACACCATGGTTTGAGGCTTGTACCATGCATTTTCAAGGGAACATTGAGCTTATTCACCAAGTCATTTTTTGGATTCCCCTTCTCTTGGAGGGGTTTATGTACATGTGGCATGTTTTACTTGTATATTGACGTAGTCTCCTTCATTATGTGGATGAAAAGTCACTTTTCTAGGTCTCCTAGGATAAATTTAAGGATATTAGAAAATAATAAAGAATGAGAAGGATGTAGAAGCCTCATATATAAATAAATTCTTTCCTCTCATTCCAAATTGTTGTTGTTGTTGGATATCATTTGAGAATACAATTCGTTGAAGATCTACCTATTGGAGGTTTTGGTGTTTGTTATCCCCGATATCTAGGGATAAGTAGGAGATCATGTCTCAAGGCCCACAGGTCCTAGACATGAAGTACCGAAAGCAGGATTGACCTGAGCATGGCCCTGGAGGGCCCATCCTTCTTCTTCTTCGCCAGACTTGTCCTGTCAGCAGTAG
>CBVK0102080791.1:0-22454 GCA_900067695.1 Picea abies | reverse complement strand
CCCAAGGCTCTTGCCTCGACTCCACCATGCACCGACTCAAGGTGTTCATTGAAAAACATATATCTGGTATGGTGTGGATAAAATAAATTAAGGAACCTATCAACAACATATACAACGTGAGATCCACCAACTCTAAATCTGAAGTTATCACCTTCTTCAAATTGGTGATCATGTGTGTAGCCACAGGTTTGCAGTCCTCCATCTAAAATATTTTTAGGATCTTAATTGCATACTTACACTTCCCAAGGAATATCTCCTCTAGTTTCAACCAAACCTCCAAACCCAAGAAGTGATGCATCATGTCAATGTCCTTCATCTTTAACTCAACTACCATATCTACTATGTACCCTGTAGTGAGCTTCTTTTCACCCATAAGAAACACATAATCTGCATATAGCACATAAATAAGCATATTAGTCCCAACAAATATACAATATAAGTTAGGGTTTGCTTCACTTTTGGTGAAGCCCATACTAAACAAATATCCATTGCTCCTGGAATACCATGCTCTCGGTGCTTGCTTGAGTCCATACAAGGCTTTCTTAAGCTTGCAAACATGAGATTCCTTCCCATTTACCTCAAATCCATGATGTTTCTCTATGTGCAATTCTTCCTCGATGATCCCATGAAGGAAAGTTGTCTTTACATCCATTTGATGTATTCTCCATCCCATGACTGAAACTATAGACATAGCTGCTCTAATGGAAGTGTACCTGGAGACTAAAGCAAATGTCTCCTCATAGTCCATTCCCTCTTTCTAAGAGAACCCTCTCACCACAAATAGAGAGCAAATAAAGGAGAAAAACACCCAATACCCCCAAAAGGGGATCTCCCTAGTGGAATCGCCAATTCGGTTACGAGGAAAATCTCTATATGGCTAGGGGAAAGCCACAACAAACGGAATGACACCCATAAATCAACTCCAATCTCAAGTATGCTATATAAATGCAATGCTAACAAGAAAAGGCTAGAATCCTACCTCGTCCGAATGTTTGAAGAAAACCATTGTTGAGCACGCGACCCAAAGCTTTATACCTGCAACTTGTCCTCAACAACCAAGATATGCAAGCACGTGGTGATGATATATAATGTTAGCATATAAATTAGCATAATCCATTAGCACACATAACAAATATGCCCATGGAAAGCAATACAAATATTTGCAATATATCAGTTGGACAAGAAAAGAGTATTTCTATTAATGTAATCAACAGAAGTACATAGGTGACAAAATTTTGTAACGCACATTCACACCTAACCTATAAAAGAGGCTCCTGCTCGAGCTATATTTCTCAACACTCGCTCTTAGCGAGGAAGGAATTATGCACCAATCCAAGTTTGTCTCTAAATGCTTCAATCTTCCCTTTTGTTAAGGGCTTGGTCAGAATATTAGGCACCTATTGATCGGTGGGAATATACTGGAGTTTCATTGCTCCCTTCTAAATCACATCTTGAATGAAGTGATATCTAATATCTATGTGCTTGGATCTATCACGAAACACTGGATTCTCAGAGAGTTTGACACAACTTTGATTATCACAGTAAATCAACGTGGGATCCAAATCATGATCAAATAAACTTACAAGCAACTTACGAAGCCAAATGGCCTCACAACTCACTATATCGGCTGCCATATACTCTACCTTTGCTAAGCTAAGTGCCATAAAGTCTGTTTCCTGCTAAACCAATATATCACTACTAATCTCAAGCTAAAGAAACACCCCGAGGTGCTCTTCCTGTATACTACACCACCTTCCCAATCTGAGTCTGTATACCCCTGCAATTTCACTTTTTCATCTCCAAGATATCTCATACCATACTCCATTGTGCCCCACAAATATATGATCACATGTTTTGTTGTTACCCAAGGCTCTTGCCTCGACTCCACCATGCACCGACTCAAGGTGTTCATTGAAAAACATATATCTGGTACGGTGTTGATAAAATACATTAAGGAACCTATCAACTACATATACAACGTGGGATCCACCAACTCTAAATTTGAAGTTGTCACCTTCTTCAAATTGGTGATCATGTGTGTAGCCATAGGTTTGTAGTCCTCCATCTAAAACATTTTTAGGATCTTAATTGCATACTTACACTTCCCAAGGAATATCTCCTCTAGTTTCAACCAAACCTCCAAACCCAAGAAGTGATGCATCATATCAATGTCCTTCATCTTTAACTCAACTACCATATCTACTCTATACCCTGTAATGAGCTTCTTTGCACCCATAAGAAACACGTAATCTGCATATAGCATCGAAATAAGCATATTAGTCCCAACAAATATACAATATAAGTTAGGGTTTACTTCACTTTTGGTGAAGCCCATACTAAACAAATATCCATCACTCCTAGAATACCATGCTCTCGGTGCTTGCTTGAGTCCATACAAGGCCTTCTTAAGCTTGCAAACACGAGAATCCTTTCCATTTACCTCAAAGTCATGATGTTTCTCGATGTGCAATTCTTCCTCGATGATCCCATGAAGGAAAGTTGTCTTTACATCCATTTGATGTATCCTCCATCCCATGACTGAAACTATAGACATAGCTTCTCTAATGGAAGTGTACCTGGCGACTGGAGAAAATGTCTCCTCATAGTCCACTCCCTCTTTCCAAGAGAACCCTCTCACCACAATTCTCGTCTTGAACTTCTTGATGTTTCCATTTGCAACATGCTTGATTTTGTAGAGCCACCTAGAAGTTACTATGGATTTCCCCTATGGTTTTGGCACTATGTACCAAACATCATTCTTCATGATGGAGGTGGAATCCTCCACCATGGTATCCTGCCAAACCTATTGGTCTACTGCCTCTTAAAAACTGGAAGGCTTTGAGTCTATGATGTTGCTCATCAATGCCATGTAGTTTGGAAACTTCTTCGAAGGCATGTTCTCCCTAAACGTGCCCCTAGGAGCCCCAACATACTCCTGAACATCCCTCAATATATGTGTGAACCACAAAGGTATCTTGATAGAACTAGAAGGGGCTAATGTCTCCTCCTCCTCACCTGAAGGTTGTCATCTTGAACTAGAAATTGTTGGTGTCTTTGGTGACCCTAGCTCAGCCTTTGGAGCCTCTTGCTCCTCATTTTTTGTCACTGGAATGGGCTCATGTGACTTCCCAGATGCAAATTCCTCCTCAAACTTTACATCCCTACTTACTATTGTCTTCTTATGCTTTGGAATATAAACCCCGTAATCCTTTGAAGTCTCATTGTAACCCACAAATAAACCCTTCCTGCTAGAGGGCTCCAACTTATTCCTCTTCTACAGGTACATGGATGTAGATTGAACAACTAAAGATGTGAAAATGACTCACCTCTAGCTTCACACTACTTAATGCTTCCTCTAATGTCATGTCTTCCAATATCTTGTGAGGACACATATTTTATAGGTAGATTGTTGTGTTGCATGCTTCTGCCCAAAGAAACATCGACAAGTCCTGGTCATGAATCATGGCCTTAGTAGCCCCAATGATGGATCGATTTTTTCTCTTTGCAACCCCATTTTGTCGTGGGTTGTATGAAACAATCATCTCCCTCTTGATTCTTTCCTCCTTGCAGAAATTCTTGAACTTATTGGAGGTATACTCACCACCATTATTTGATCTCAAAACCTTGATCTTCTTTCCCATCTAGTTCTCGTCAAGAGTTTTGAACTCCTAAAACCTGTTAAAGACTTCATCCTTTGTATTTAAGAAGTAGATCCATGTCTTGCAAGAGAAGTCATCAATGAAGGAAACATAGTACATGCTCCTTGTGGTTGACGCTACTGACGTCAGTCCACATACATCTGAATGCACTAGGTCTATAATCCCCTTAGACTTGTGCTCGTTGCTTGGGAAAGTAGTTTTGGCATGGTTTCCAAGTGTGCACCCTCTAAATACTCCTTGCTCAATGTTGAACTCTTGAAGACCTGTGACTATCTCCTTCACAATGCTTTGTAATGTAGGTGCCCCATCCGCTTATGCCATAACTCACACAAGTTTTCAATGTTTTGAACTAGGGCTCGAACAGGTTCACCCTGTAACCTATACAAGTTGCCTTCCCTAACTCCTATCACTTGAGTTGATTCTAGGCTAGACTCCTTCAATTTATAATGACCTACTATTTTTTGAACTCTATTGCAAGGCCCTTGTCTCCCATAACTGAAACTCAAAGCAAATTCTTCCCGAGACCTAGAAAAAACAACACATCATTGGAGCCTAAAGAGTTACATGACTAGAGCTGGAAGGAAATGGTACCAACTCTTGCTACTGGGTACTTGGCATTATCACCAAGTTCAACCTGAATTCTCGAGTTCTTCTTTGTTAGACTTGAAAATAAATCCCGAGCTAATGTCATATGCCTAGATGATCCATTGTCCACATACCAAGTGTTCCTTGAAACCGTACTGGTAGAAAGGTAAGACATCATCAAGAAATCCTTCTCGAACTTGGAGGAAAAATTTCTCATTTGAGTTTCAAATGAGGTTGCTACTTGATTATGCTGCTACTTCCCTTACCTTTCTTCTTCTTTGAACAATGTGATGCATAATGGTTATACTTATGACATACAAAGCACTTGATTTTACTCAAATCCTTCTTCCTTGGATGTGAGGTTGACTCCTCACTCTTTCCCTCACCCTTGTAGGGTCCTTTACCTCTACCCTTCTTGGTTTGAACAATTAGGGCCAAGTTGTCGTCACCACCCTTCTTGTTGGCCTTTGAATCCATATGAGTCTCCTCTTTGATGCAATCATCCCAAAGCCTCTCAAATTTATGAAGGTTCTCATGAGCATAAATACCCTTGACAAATGGTTCCCATGAAGCTTAGAATCCATTCAGTGTCATGTTCACTAGCTCTGTATCCGTAATCGTCTTCCCAACTACTGCAAGTTGATCACTAATCTACGTGACCTTCACGAGGTAACTAGTAATGGTGTTTGATCTAGTCATCTCTATGGATTTGAGTTTCTTCCACAATATCAGCTTCTTGTTAATGTTCTCACTTTGGTAGGGGCCAACTAGGGCATCAATCATCTTCTTCACTATTTTCTTCTTGGACAGGTGAGGAATCAAATGATCCTTCACGTCATCCAAGATCACCTACTTGGCCTTCACTTCCTTCTTCTTGTGTGCTACCAACTATTGCAGATATTCAGCTGGAGTAATTACCTTCTCGATGATAGGCCAAAGATTGTTTTCTTCCAATATAAATGTTACCCTAGATTTCTAGGACAAGTAATTGGAGGCACCATTTAATTTGTCCTCAAATATGAGCCTCGTTGATGCCATCTCTAAGATCCATTGCACAAACTCCCAAATCTGAAAATAAAACAAAAAAATTGCCATGCAAGAGTGGTTAGTCCTTCAAGCAACAATAATGAAACCCTTTAATTGTTGGTCCTTGTTTCCAGTAGTTGATCTACTACTGTAAACCCTCGAGGATCTCAATTAGAGACAAGCTCTGATACCATGTGAATTTTCCAAAAGCTCTAGATGATTGATGTCCTATGTTTCTCTTAATTAAATAAATCAGATCTTAACTCATTTAATCACAAAAATGAATATTTTTGAACATGCAACAATCACACTTATAGTTGGAAAATGAACAATGGAATCAATAAATGAATAACACACATGCACATCGATTTTCCCCTTCAAATCAACTTATCATTTCAATTATTAAAGCTTATAGGGTACCTCCACAGTTTTTTGTAACTTAGAAACTGCACGGTAAACAAAACACTACATAACATAGAAATATAAGCCGTCGAAATAGAAGTATGGCTCTGCTAAAGAAAGAAGGCAACACCTACTACTATATGATTGTAGATGTTGCTATTATACGAATTCCCTCTTGCTATTTTCTACGATGGATCTGCACTTTCTCCTCTTAGATGCACTCTCCTTCTTCTCTTGGTATCTGCCTCTGTCAAGTGTTCCCATGTGTGTTCCAACTTCTCCCATCTTGTCCTATTTATTCTTTGAGAGAGATAACTAATCTCATTATACCTAGCAACTAATCTCCTTAATCCTAGCAACCACCTTATCTCAACAATGAGATGTACAACTAAGATTAGAACAAATCTAACTCATTGATATTCTAGAATATTTCATTTAGGTTTATAAGATTGAGAGAACATGTGAAATTTGACTTTCGCTTTTATTTATTTAAGTGAAATTACAAGATGGTATTATTTCCCACTTTTCCCAAGTGGTCACTAAGAGGTCGACTCTAACTACTTCGCACACGTTCACACCTAACATGTGCAAAAAGCTCCTAATCGAGCTACATTTCTCAACACAAACTTGACCAAATCAACCCAATTTTAAAGAGATTGTGTATGTAGTATAAATAGATGGTCATTTGGATTTATCTATATGAAGACAATCATGAAGAACTTGTGTACGTAGCTACATTATATATCAATGTGTGTCATTGTTGTATAATGCCATAACTATGTTTCTAAACACCAACCACTATCTACTTGGACTTTGTTTTCTACTTTTGCAATACACTTGTGATTTATAACACTTGAGTCATTTATAATCACTTGCAACACACCCCTTGTGCTCTTTTGTCTTCTAGTGCCTTTGTATTAGAATGTAGTTTTTAGCTTGATTTTGCATTAAAATTCATACGCTGGTTATTGAGACACCTCCACTGGGTTCAATTATTTTCCCCAAATGTCTTGCCTTATGAAATTCATCCCTCGAGCTTTACACATGGCCAAGTTAACAATAAAGGGCCATTTGAACCCACCATATTCTTTCTCAAGGACAATTTTGATGAAGAGGGCATCATGGCCAAGATGTCGAGCCTTCTCGGTACCTCCCCAAAATAATATAACACTACCGGAAATGACACAACTATGAATAAATCTTGCCCATTGTTGGCGAATAATCTTGAGAAGAATGTGTTTGATTTGTAGGGCCAACACCTTAGCTAGAATATTAAAAGAACCATTAAGAGCTACATCATCTATCAATCAGTGTCATTGTTGTATAATGCATAACTATGTTTCTAAACATCAACCATTGTCTACTTGGACTTTGTTTTCTACTTATGAAATACATTTGTGATTTATAACACTTAAGCCATTTATGATCACTTGTAACACACCCCTTGTGCTCTTTTGTCTTCTAGTGCCTTGGTATTATAATGAAGTTTTTAGCTTGATTTTGCATTAAAATTCATATGTTCGTTATTGAGACACCTCTATTGGATTCAATTTTTTGCCTCAAATGTCTTGCCTTATGAATTGCATCCTTCGAGATTTAAGCATGGAAAGTTAACAATAAAGGACAATTTGATCCCACCATATTCTTTCTCAAGGACAATTTTGATGAAGAGGGCATCATGGTCAAGACGTCAAGCCTTCTCAATACCTCCCCAAAAGATTATAACACTACCCAAAATGACACAACTATGAATAAATCTTGCCCATTGTTGGTGAATAATCTTGGGAAGAATGTGCTTAATCTATAGGGCCAATGCCTTAGCTAGAATCTTAAAAGAACCATTAAAAAGTGTTATTAGCCTCCAATTAATAATCACTTCGAGATCATTAGGTTTTGGAATGAACTTAACGAGGCTTGTATTGGTACAAGCCCTAATGATTGTTTCTTAACAACTTCTTTGTAATGGAGGAGGTTAAGCCCAATAAAATCCTATGTAGTAGTAAAATTTGCACGAAAGAAATCCTTCTTGGAGATTTATCCTTGACCATCTCCACCAAAGCAAATGCTAGTGCATCCAAGGTAAACAAATACTACTTTTCATGGCCACCTAATGTTCCAAGGACCAAACTCAAGCCATGAAAAGCTCTTTTATTGAAGAACCAACCTATAATGGTCAAGGAATTATAATTTTCAATATCTTCCTGCTCATCGATGTGACCTTGAGCAGTTTTTAAGTGTTGTAATAATTTCAACAACCTCCTTAGTGGCCAAGGCCTTTAAAAAGTCCTTAGTGGTATCTTGGTTTAAGCCAATGCAACCAAGGTCTCAATTGAGCCCCTCTTTCTTGAAGACCTCCTCGACTTGGAGAAAAAAAGTCAAAGTTGAGCAAATTTGACCTATTTTTCCTCACCAATTTGTTTGTTATGAAGAAAATGGACAATAAATTCATTCTTAACAACTTTATGATGCTTTTGTGAACAAAAGCAATTTGGTGTCCATCTCCTCCAAAAGAGAGATTGTACACATTGTTGCATCATCCCATTAGGCAATTTCATCACCCTTTGGTCTATGAAGGAGGTTTCAACTCCTGCTAATGCATTGCGATATAACTCTATTTTTTCGTTTGGGATACATCAAGAATAAATATAGCTTTTCATGTTCGCATTTTCTTTGCTACCCAAGATATAGAGGAGTAAATATCCTAATGATATGAAAGTATGGCCTCTCCATGAACTTGCATGAGCTCACCCCAATATAATGAAAATAAAACAAGTTTTATCCAAACTACATCGCATGGTCCAATCTCTTTTCCATTGCAATCTAAAAATTGTATCAGACAAGGCATAGCTCTTGTGAGTCTTTTCTTTGAAAATTGTTGTGGTTATAAAGCCTAGGCCTAGCCTTGAGAGTATTCCATACATTTTCTTCCCCATGTTACTCTTACAGGGATTGATCCTTTTATGTTCTCATCTGCATCAACCATATTGCCCCATAAACAAGCCAACGAGCTTTTGACAATATTTCATCAACCACCAATATCCAAAAGTATGCCCTTTTGCATCATTTGATTCATGTATACTAGCTAAATTTAGAAAAAAACATCCATGTGCAACAAAAGCTAACATAGTCTCTAAGAGAGCTGAATACCCAACCGATGATAATTAAAGCTATATAGGGGGAGACATGGTTGCTACAATACCCTTACATTCAACATGGTTTATGACAAAAACATTAGCATGCCACCAAATAACATTCAAATCATCATGAGTAAAAAACCAATGATTTTCACTTCATGAATACAAAAACTATCAAGATTCTTAAACAAGTTCTTATTTTACAAACCATGTTTTTTTCACAAGGATTTGTGTAACCCTTGAGATTCCATGATGCTACCTTCATTGGGAAGTGGTAGTAATAAAGTTCATATTATCCTCATCCCCATTGTCACCGATACCGACAAGGAGTTCATACAAATTCAAGGTCACCAAACCTTTCAATGCAAAAGAAAAGACCTAATCTTCTAAGGTGTGGACCTTGAGATTTTTATAGGACTCCTCGAGAGTAGACACCACCTGAGGATTTAGAAGGGGAGATGGATATTGTACCCTCTTGTGTCCACCTTGAGAGGAGCATTGGGAGGGCCAAACCACCTCCTTCTTGTTGGTCTATCTGTGGGCTTACTAGGCGTTGTCATACCAACCATGATTGGTTTAGGAGTTAGTGACTTTTGGTGTTGCATTGACTTTATTTTGGGTATTCTTATGAACAACTTGAACCCAACCTCTATTGGCACCATTGTTGGCTTGAGCAGTGGAATGGAATGAGCTTGTGCAACATGGGAACTAATGGCAATGAGTGTTTCTCACTAGGCCACAAGCAAACATTTTCAAATTTTGGGGCATGAACTTTGGCACCAAAGGCAAGTATTAGGCAAATTGATGGATCTCATATGCTACTTGAGCATTTTGTCCCCCCACCTAAATGAGGGCAAATTCTTTTAGGGATTTTGACATGTTGATTCTCATATAGACCTTTTTTTGCGGTTCAAGGTTTAAAAAATGGGCTGGCTCATGATATATAAATCCTTCTATCACACAAATATGCGATCAAGGAAGGGTCAAAATTTCATGTGTAAGCAAGGGAATTGAACCTATAAATGACAAAATTGTTGTGTTATTTGATCAATGCAAAACCTTTTAACCCAAGGAGAGAACATGACAAGACTACTCCAATAGAACCAAGAATCGTGAGCAATGATGGTAGTGTAATGCTATTCTCACACAAAGAAAAACAAAGAAAAAACCCTTTAATCATGCTTTGGGCACTAACATAGAACTAATCATGTGGCTCCCACACCTCCTTCCCCCAAGACCTTATAATGGCTTCAAGATGCACTCGACAAACAAAGTATCAAAGCAATGAATGCTTTCTATACAAATTACAAACATCTCCATATTTGATAACAATAATCTCAACGAGACTTTCATTTAGGGGTTCTCATTACTTCACAACAGATCTACAAAACAAACTTTTGAGACACAATGGGCATAACCATTGTGCTCACAGTTGCTAGCAACATCCCTATCGTGGACAACTACAACAACATTTGGAACAAATGATTCAGCGGTAGCCATAAAAGGTTCCCAAAATCCTTATGGCAAGGATGACGAGTGAGTAAATGATAACATAAGCTAGCTAGATTATCTGGATAAACAATAATGGTGATAGGGATGAAGCCTTGTTTTAATTATACAACCCATAACACAAAATCTAGATCTAAAATTATAGGTTCTAAAGACATTAAGCATCCGATCTCATGCAAGAAATCCCCAAATCACAAGGCCAAAAAGTAAAAAAATCATGTTGTGAGATTTATAACATATAAATGATGGAATTAACTTATCAAATTGATCCATAATAAGTATCTAAGGATTAACAAAAATAAAATTTGGATATAGATAAATATCATCCAAGCAAGTTTTGATGGTTAATTCCATTGGTCATGTACAAAGTATCGCTTCTAGATTAGATTCCATAATCAAAGTTGATGATTTACCTTATTTACCATCCATAAATCAATAATGAAAAAACAGTCAATTTTTTTTTATCTTCAACCATGAAAATCAACCCAAGAATGAATATACTCATGTGAAGTATATTGAATCCCCTAAGTTGGGGTGTTTGTTATGTTCACTATTCTCTTCTCTCGGCATATTGAATCCCCTAAGTTGGGGTGTTTGTTATGTTCACTATTCTCTTCTCTCGGCACACACAACAGGGTTAATCAACCTCAAATAATAAACTGGTCATCTAACCACAAGACTGTAGGCAAACCAGGCAAAAGACCCAAGGCTGGAATATCCAACGAGGATGCTAAATAATTCGTATATTTAAAGAAATATATGAAATGTCATATAAGAGTTGGTCCCACTTCATTGTGGGAAACTACAACCTGTCAGCGGGAAACTACAACCTGTCAGCGGGACACGTCGAAATGACCGCCGAGATGGGAATCCCGCCCATTACATTTTTTGAAATATGAAATATTCCGCACCTTCGAGTAATACGGTCTCACCAATTTACAGGATTTGGGGTTTATATTTGCTCTTGAAGGCGTACTCTTTTCATCAAGCTCCAGTTGAATTCAGAGTCTGCACCCATTGGCGATTCCATCGGTACCCATTTTGAGTAGAATCGTGCTCTGTTGTTACAGGGTTTGCTAAAAGCCATGGAAATAGTGACGAAGAAGTCCAATGGCATCCCAAAGCATGATGAGAAGGTTTACCAACGATGGTTCGAGTATGTCGATGCAGGTGTGCTCCGAAACAACTGGAATAATTTTTCTGTAATAATTTTTCATGTAAAATTATGTCATAGTTTTTCATGTCATAGGTTGGGCTCCGAAACAACTGGAATAATTTTTCTGTAAAATCGATTCAGTGTTATTCAATATTTCGTTGTTTTATGATTATTTTTATTTTCATTTATTCATCTAACGAAATGTTTTTTTAAATGCAACTTTCATAGAATATCTTGTTGTTAAGGGTTTTGTTTATCTATTTACTTAATTAATTTTTGTTAAGGGTTTTGTTTATCTATTTATTTAATTAATTCTGGTTAAAAATGTATTAATCTACATTAATATTACATTACGATACAAAATTTGGGTAGTTATGAACTTGCCCCTTACTGAGTCTGGACATTGCATGTGATGCATCACTATGCTTTTTCTGGCCATTCCTGAAATACAATACAGATTTAACAGAACCATGCATCTTGCACGTTTCTAGTACAGTGTTCATATGTACTGTTTCTGAGAAATGTAAACAAAAAGAGCTGTGATAACTGATTTCCTTGCTGAGATCAAGGTAAACAAGACTGGAACCATGGGTTGCCGTCATTTGGGTCCAAATGACAGATAATTAAGGTCTGCTGGAACTGCACAATTCTCACTAAATACCCTATACTGCTTCCACAGGTCTTCAAACTGTTGCTTAAATATTGGTCCATTCTTTGTTTACACTAGGAAACGTCATATCGAAAATTGCTTGATAGTTATGGCATCTGCTCCTGCAATTTTTCGTATCCATATTACGAAACCCCAAAAAAGGTGCCCATCATCTATATTGTCATCCTCGAATCATCTGGGATACAGGGATGACCTTTACCTTTGTCATTGCTTGCTGCTCCTCCTGATCTCTTTTGGCGGTATCCAGTTAAATTTCTCTTTTATTTTTCTCATTTCCAGAGTTTGCATTTCAGTTCTCAAGGGCTTTATTACTTGCACGGCTAACATCGTTAGTTAATTAATGCGACTTAAAACAACCCACAGATGAAAGTTCTTTCTTTTCTTTTAGCTCATTATGTATAGAGATATTTTATTGAAGTTAACATCCTTTAGCTGTTTGAAAGGAATCATTTGTTGTATTTTCGTCAGTGTAAAGTTTAATTTTACTATGGAGGATGCATTATCTAATGCTGTATAATGAAATTTACTATGATATATACATTTTCAACATGCCAGATGTTTTTAATGAGGATACATGGCATAATTTCTGATAAACATTATGCAGATGGAGATGGCCGCATCACTGGAAACGATGCAGTTAAATTCTTCTCCTTATCTCAGTTGTCAAGGCCTGAACTCAAACAGGTAAGGGCTTCTTCCATAGTGAGTTTAGCTGGACTACTTTGAACTACATTGCAAATTAAGTTTATTTAAGTAAAAGCTAAAATAGAAGCCACTCTACACAGCGACAGTTCTATGAATTTGCAAATCCAATGAATACATTGATGGTAAAGAAGCTTTGGAGCAACTTTAAGAAAGGGTAAATCTATACGGAGTTAAACAGGTTCAGTTATTATTATCTAAAAGATAAGAATTTACTCATGCTAATTTTCATTTTGTGCAACTTAATTTTCATAACTTTCAAAGCAAGCTGCCTCTGTCAATAGCTGGGATGGGCAGTGGGTTGTCCAAAGATTCATCTGTAGTGTGCACCCCCACTCCCCTGCGTAAACTGGCTTGACATCCATATATTGGGGGTTGATAGCATCTTTATAGATATTCGACAGAAAATCACCACTATCTGCCATAGACACATACCTTGTCCAAGCCATTAATAGCTGGTACGACTATCATGACTTGATGCAAAAAAGAACCACACCTCTGGACACACAGACTAATCATCATTGGAAATAGGGAGAGGCGCAGAGTCTGTGTTACCATTGATAAAGAAGGGCTGAACATTTGGTGTCTTCCTTCTAGTTATGGCTTTTGTTGGAATGCAAATCCGGCTTTTCATTTCATTGATATCTGCACATTGCTGTTGCACCAACTTTGTTAGGCTGCTCACTTCCCTGCCCATTCCATCAAGTTTCTTCTCTGCTTCAAATTCCCAGGAGTTGTTCTGAACAAAAGTTCCAATGGCATCATGGGCCACCTCCAACATTTGTCCATACAGGTTGTTCTTGACCCCCGGATATTGAGGATTGGAAGATTTCCACTAGTTGCTCCCAATGGCCAAGCATAACATCTAATACAAAGAATTTGATCTCCACAGTCAATTGATATAAGTGGTGTCTCTCTGTTGTGTAATTTGGATCAACAGTTGGCCATATCTCCACCTTCCTCCAATAGCTTCCTTCCTTTTGAGTCCTCTTGCCTACTTCTCTGTCTACATTCCATATTTGGCAACAACTCTCTTCCTTGCCATTTCTTCCCTTCCCATTTCACTTGGCCTTTCTTAGCTGGGGAAGGGTTGGAAGATTCACCCTATTCCATCTTCTTGCCACTCTTGAAGCCTTCTTTTGCCATACTTTCATCACAGAAATCATTTCCAAAGGCAGCTAGGCTAAAACTTAGACCCAAAAACGTTTAACTAAGAGCACCTTGGAGGAGTCAGGGTAGAATTTTAAACTAGGAAAATACTCCCCCATTCAAAGAAAGATGGAAAAGAAAAAACTAAGAGGCTTTCTCTTAAATGCACATAAATTTGTAGAATGTAAAGCAATAGAGCTGGCTGTGCAGAGTTAAAAGACAAATAGCCTATAGGGTACCTCAAGAATGAAGGCTACTAGGGGAATAATGCTAGGAGATTCCCTTGGCTTTCTCAATCTAAGTCTGAATGGGAATGCAGAAAGCTAGACCAGATGAAGCTAAAGAGAGCCTCAAACCAAAAAGTCGACATGAGAAATCTTGACACTTTGCAATAGCAAAGGCATCTGAACTTTGAACCCATCTCCTAATCTCCATACCATAAACCTCATCGATCTGATTCCTCAATGAGTATTGCACCTCCCCATAATCTATAACAGTAGGATTCTTGCAAGGTGGGATCATCATGAAGGGATTTCATCTACTCTTGGACAACTTTTTACTCTAGGGGTCTGTCATTGAATTAGTCAATTGCATTATCTCCCTTATTCTTGCTTGATTTCCTTGCTCGGAGGTGGCTTGCTTTGATGATCCTGCCAGTACTTGGTGATGACTTCCCCACCTTTGGTGGCCAATCATGCACATTGTCAACCAATGTTTCTCCCTCCCTGCCTTGGTCATTAGCGACAGCCTTAATTAGCTAAAGTTGTTCTTGTGTTCTCCACTAGTTTGTAAATACAAGTTGTGGAATCAATAGATTGTGTACTACTGAGATAAAATAAAGGGGGTTTGGTCTAACTTTTATTTAGGAATAATCAATTTCGAGTTGCAAGTCCAATCTTTTCCAGAGAAGAGGTGCATACACAACATAGGTGGACTGATGTAAAAGTGTGGTAAATAAGATGGACAAAGTTGTGTAACTGCTGAGAGCAGAATAAGGAAGGCATGTTCCACCCATGTATAGAGTGAAGTTGGGCTTAAATGCTGTTCGTTAACCCTGATTTCTTCTCTGTGTTTGGCTTATGTTCAATATGACTTGATGCTTCAAATCTTTTGTATGTGTGACCCTTGCATTTGGATCTTGAATTCTCAGGTTTGGGCCATAGCAGATTCAAAACGTCAGGGCTTTCTCAGCTTCAAGGAGTTTGTCTTGGCAATGCAGGTTTTACTTCAGACCATCTGCTAATGTGAAATTTAATCATGCAATCATCTTATCATGGAAAATCTATCTTATTATTGATGAGTATCTTTCCTTGGAACTGCAGGTAATCTCTCTTTGTCAAACTGGAAATGAGATTACATCTGATATTTTGAAGAATGCAGGTGGATATTTCTTCATATTCTAGAGACATTTAGAGTCTTCTCAATCAATTGGACAATTAATGTCTTTATTCGTTTTTTATCTGCTATTTACTGTGCATTATACAAAATGTTTGGTCCTTCAAACTTGGTGAATTAAACAGAACTGGAGAATATTAGCACCCCAGTCATGGAGGGATTGGACGAACTGCTAACAGTAACAGTAAGTATTCTTTTGTGCTCTTTTGACCTTAGGCAATTTAAGTGCAGTTTTACAGGCACACATCCTTAAAATGTATATGTTTGTTGAATTTGTGAAGAATGACAGGCAGTCACCCACAGAAAGTGAGGCTCACTCAAACGGTAAGTGTATCACTGATATTTATATTCTAGCCAGGTTTGTGAAGAGTGATTTTTTTTTTGTTTGTTTACCTTTGCTATCACACGATTTATTTGATTGGGAGTGCATACAGACTCGTCTCCTAGATGGCAGGCACAAGCAGTGTATTGGTTTACATCAAAAAACTCAAAGAAGGTATTTTTATAGATTGCGCAAATGATGTCTTTCACAAGCATTTTATTGCTTTACATTAATAAACATAAAGAAGGTATTTTTCGTGGATTGATGAAAACAATCTTGAAAACTTTTCAGCATTCAATCATAGTATCTTTATGATGGAATACTTGGTTTCTTATGTACGGCCTGAACGTTATCACCATTGAATAATAATTAGTTGAAATGGATATATACTAGCTATAAACCTATCTTATTAAAACATAGTCCAAACTATTTCTCCATGTCCTTGGCATTATTGCCAATGATTTAAACATAATTTTAAGCATTCACAAGTTAATCTATTTTGTTGTTAAATACGTATCAATCATTATTGGGATGAATATCATGTTTTAACTTTATAACTTTTTTGTTTTTTACATTTTAATAGTAAACAGGTCTTCAAAATGGGTCATATTCATTATTAATCTCTAAACCAGTGTGAGTAAATGTCAAAATGAGTAAATGACAAAATCCAACACATGTGCCAACTTCAAATTGAATGAATACTTCCGGTAAGATTGCTTCTTACCACCAATTATTGTTTGATACACCCTGCCTTTTTCCTATTTTTTGCCATACTATAAATTGAGATTTATTGTCAGTTTATTCTGTATATCAGCAGGCTACTTAAAAGTGGTTGTGTACAGTTCTTATACTTTTGGTAAGATTGTCTCTTACCACTAATTATTGGCTGGGTGAACCTACAAATGAATAAGTTTTTGTTCATGATTGCTGCCAGACAGCTAGCAATGAAAGGAGTCCACGAATAGCCCTTCATTCCTCAATTATTGTTTGATATACTTACCTTTTTCCTATTTTTTTGCCATATTACAAATTGAGATTTATTGTCAGTTTATTTTGTATATCAGCAGGCTATTTAAAAGTGGCTATGTACAGTTCTTTTTCTATCATTGTTTTAGCTAGTGACAACTGTACATTCACTTTTGACTTTTTTAGTTGCTTTTGAGCAAAGAGACCACATAATTTGTAAAAGAGTGCACATTATAGACCTGCCCTTTTTCTTTTTCTTTAAGAGCCAATTTTTTCCATTCATCTTGACTTGATATTTTAGATAAAGGATAAGTCATTTAGTACCCATTTTGGACCAAATGGAATGTCCAATAAACAAGATGGTTTTCTTTTAGTCTTTAATAATTTTGTTAACATTTATTGCTTCTAATTTGCATTATCATGGAGAGATTATTAATTTTTTTTCCATGGAAAAAATCTAGTAATTTTATTTATAAAAACAAAATTACAATGGTAGATGTTGAGAGAGATTTTGAAAATTGCCTTTATAGGCCTGTAGCTTTAGTCAAAAGACTATCACCTGCAGTTCCAAAATTTTCTTTCAAGTAAACCTATACTAGGATCTATACTAGTGAAACATCATATACAATTCTTGTTGAAATTTCCAAAAAGGTATAGTCATCTTTATACACTAAGAGAGTTCAACCAGTCTTCTTGAAGGAGTTCATTCTGTCTTTCCATGAAGAGACACTAATCAGAGATCTCAATAGTAAGCACATGAAACTTAGAATTTAGAACCAAGGAGCATGGACACATTCAAAGGAGTGCATAGGGGTGTTGTCAACGATCTTTCAAATCCCATTTTCCAGCATCACTCCATCCTTAGATAGCCAGTCTGCTTCATTGCTCTTGTCTGTATAAACATTCATAAAAGAGATGTGAGCGAAGGTTGATTTTAGATGCAGAATGTCATGAAAGAGAGGTTGCAGAGTGAAGTTGTGCTAATTGAATCACAAGCAGAGTCTCCATAAATTTGAATTTGAGAAATGCCTTGTTCTTGAGCTAGTGTTAAGACTAGTTTCAGAGCCATGAGTTCATAGAAGTTATTTATATTGTTGTTCAGTCTAGTCTTAGAAGAGATGTTATGAGTGGGAGATAAATCTAGAATTCCCCCTGCCCCATCTTGGGGGTATCCTTGGGAGGCTCCATAAAAAAAAGCACAAGGTAAGTCTTTGTGTATGACTTCTTCAAGGGAGTGTTTTGAGATACATCCTTCCTTATCGAGAAAATGTAGAGAGGATGTTCAGACTTTGGATAACACATTTCAAAGGCGTGGTGTCCTTATCCTCAAAGAGTTTAGAATTTTGAGCAAGCCAAATTCCCCATGCTAAGGTTAGAGGGAAAGCTTTACAACTCTTTGTGGCTTTGTTCATACACTAGTTCTCAAGGGGTTCTTCGATGAAGTTCCTCTTCCAAGAGTAACTTCACGAGTATAGGAACAAGTCATAATAAGGTGAGAGTTTATTTCTAATTCATCTTTGCAAAGATAACATCGACCTGGTCCCTCATAGCTTCTTTTTTGAAGGACGTCCCATGTCAAGGCCTTGTTGTTTAACAACAACCACATAAAGAGTTTTGATTTGGATGGGCATTTGAATTTCCATAGAAGCCTCAACCACTAGGGTTTGGGATTGTCATTACCCTCAAGAGCTAGGGCCTTGTATCTTTGTCTGTGCTAAAAGTTACTTGTAGGATTCAAAGATCAAATGAGTTGATCTTCTTGATCATTTAGATTTATGAAACAACTTCTTAGCTTTTGAGTATATCGTCCCATATGTTTGCATACTCCTTGTAGTCCAATATTTTCCCAGGAAAACCATTGTTGCGGCGTGTCCAATGTTCTGACTCCTCGAGCTACCTATTTTGAGTATGGTAGCCCAAAATTTTTAGATCCATAACTAGATGGTGTGGGAGCCTATATGCATCATTGCTTCCAATCCAAGGGTCCAAGCCAATTTGGACTTTGTTTCCTTTGCCAATTTTCCAAACCATCCAATTGCCTATCAAGGGGAAGATTGCAATCATCGCTTTCCTTATTATTGATGCATTTTGAGAGTGTTGAATTGGCTTCCTGACCCATTCTTTTATGGATTTAGGGGAAATATACTTATCTTTGATTACTTGTGCCTAGAGTCCAAAGCCTTCTATCGGTCTCCATACATTTTTGGTTGCGAGGTCTTTGAGAAAAGGAATATGTTCTTAAGGCCCCATCCACCTTGATATTTTGGTATCGCAAGTTTTTTCCAAGAGGCTAGAACCATCCCTTTCTTTCCTACCTCCCCAGACTAGATGAACTTGAAGCTTAATTGTCTGTTTTTTTCCAAGATTCCTTTCGAGATCCATGCCAAGGACATTCAATAGATAGGGATGGCTTCTAGGATTGATTTGACAAGAACTAATTGACCTCCTTTGGAGAGCCATCGATTGCACCATGTGTTGAGTTTTTTCTCTACCTTGGCCATTAGCCATTTCCAGTCACCTTTTTGATACCAATTTGCATTCAAATGAAAGCCCATGTACTTCAATCCCTCATCTGTTGCTAGTACTTGAAAAGGAAAGACTTGGGCATATAAAGCTTTTTCATTCTCCGAGAGTCCCTAGTAGGAGATTTTTGACTTGTCAATGCTAACATTCATACTCATTGCTTCACATAAGAGATTGATGATCTCTCTAAGATATTCTACCATCCTTCTAGTTCCTTCATAGAAGATTAAAATGTCGTCAACGAAGAGTAAATGTGTGACATAGTAGGAAGCACCAACATTTATACCTTTGATGTTTCAAGTTTTCGTGGCCTTCTTAATATATCTATTGAGACCTTCTGCAACAATGAGGAACAAGGGGAGAGAGGACAACCCTATTTGATCCCTCTTTAAGACTTAAAGAATGTAGAGGCAACACCATTGATTAGAAATCCAAAAGAAATTGAGCTAATGCAGCTCATTACCCAAGTAAAAAAGCCATGACAAAAACCAAGATGAATAAGGATGGGTCTAATGAAAAGCTGAACTCACACTATCAAATGATTTGGAAAGGTCCACCTTTAGGGATAGAAATTTTAGGTTCTTGGACTTGATCGAGTGGAGACTCTTCCTGTGCTACCCCCACTACCTTGTGAATTTGCCTCCCTTCCAGAAATCCAAACTGCTCCAAAGAGATTTGACGAGAGAGAATTCCTTTCATCCTCTTGGCTATTATTTTGGAAATAATTTTGTAAATGTGATTATAGAGAGAAATTGGTCTAAAGTTCTCAAAGTGAGTGGGATTATCTGTCTTTGGGATCTGGGTTGAGAAGGAAGTATTAAAAGTTGCTAATACTTTCCGAGAGGTTTTAGAGACCTCGACCAAATGTCGAAGGTCCTCTCCAATGAAATCAAAACAGTTTAGGAAGAATTCTATTGCGAGGTTGTCCAACCTTGGGTTTTTGTCCTTTTGGAAGGTATGGAGAGTTCGTTGAAGCTCCTCTTTCTCAACTTTAGCCATTAATTTGTGGTTATCTTCAGGGTTAACAAAGCTTGGAAAGAAGTTATCCAGTTTGATGATTGCTTCTATGGTTGCTTTGGATTCTTCGTTGAAATGAGACTGAAAATAATTTACTACCTTAGTAGCCATTTTAGAGAAGCTTGTAGCCATGGAGCCATCCTCTCTCTCTTCTAGATTGAGTTAATGTTTTTCCTGTTATTTGCATACCTCTGAAAAAATTTAGTATTTTCATTTCTCGCCTACAACTAGATAACTCTGCTCTTAATTCTTCGTTCTTTCTCCTTGTCAAGTAAGATTTGCCTTTTTTTTTATCTTCTAGGAGTTTAATTTCCTCCTTTGATTCTTTGTAAGGAAACCTTCTTTGTTATAGCAAGATTCTAAATATTCTTTAGCTTCTCTTAGTGTATTGTCATCCTTCTTTTTTTCCTCAATAGACCAATTAATTGAAATCTTCTTTACCCTTTTTAGGTTTTGAAGAAATTGAATGGGGGTTGATTCATCAACAAAACTATCAAAGGGCTTCCAAGCATCTTTTAGTTTATTCAGGAAATCTTCATCCTTCAACCATTCAAGATTTAGTTTGAAGGGATTGGGAGGTTTCTCTTGTTGGGACCACCTCCAAGAGCACAAGATTGTGGTCAGACTCACCACCTGAGGAAACCCATTGATGTAGTCTTACAACTTCATCTAGACAATCTTTCGAGATTAAGAATTGATCCAATCTTTTTGCTATTTAGGCTTACCCTGTCCTCTTGTTTCTCTAGGTTGGGTTTAATTTTGTAGCCTCAATGCCTAGTGTTAGAATTAGGGAGAAGAAACAGAAAGTATACCTTTTTCAAGTTTCTGAAAAACTAGATCAGCAAGATCATAGTAGATCTTAAATAAAACAGAAATCAATAGGAAGTCAATAGATCTGAAACTTAGATCTGAACCATAGATATCTAAGTAAGCAAATCAATAGATCAAGTTTCTGAGCAAGAAAATCAATAGATCTAAACCATAGGAAAACAATAGGTCTAACTTTCTGAGTAAGCATGACAGTAGATCTAACTTTCTGAGTAAGCATGACAATAGATCTAACTTTTTGAACAATATTTTTGAGTATATACATCAATTAGATTTGAACTAATAGATCTAAACATTTAGCTCTACAATATAGTAGATCTGAACAGTATAAGCAATATAGCCATGAAATTATTTCTGAACAATTAGATCTGAATTAGAATGAGTAGATCTAGATCTAAACAATTCAAAAACTGTGAGTCAGCAACTTACCTTGATATTTTCTTACCTTTGTAGCATGAAGAACAACATGACACAAATGAGGGATGAGAATCCACTGTAGTATGCTCAGAATAAAGTCTAGAGTCATGGATCTGCCTCTAGGGTCAGATCACTCATCAAGAGAAGTATAGGACTGATCAAAACCTTCACCCTAGAATACTTAAAACCCTACAAACCCTCACACACAAGAATGGCTGCTAGAAAGGTGGGACGACTACCTGAAGTAAAGGTTCCACCACCTTACCAGGGTGCTACGACCCTCAACAATACAGATCCAGGGGACGACAACTTTCAAAAAGGGTTTTGCTGACGAAAGAAGAGGGCTAGCAAGAGACAAACATGGTAAGCAACAATCACATCATTCCCACCAAAGAAAAGGGCACCCTGATCTTCCACACAGCAACAAAAACTCAAACAACACCTAGCAGCAAGATGAAGAGGAAGAAACCTATCACAAGAAGGCTGTTCACTACCACAAAGGTGGCCGCAAGCTTCCTCAAAGGAGCCACACACTGTCACAAGGGCCGCTGACTGTTATTAGGAGGCCAAAGGCTGTTACAAGGAGGTCGCTAGATTATCCGAGGAGGCCGCAGACCATAAAGAAGCAATCTGCCAATATGAAAAGAAAAGATGAGTGTGTGAGAGGAGGGAGAGGGGTTCTTATTTATACTTTTGGGTAGGGTTTAAGATAAAAGAAATATTATTAAAAATAATATATTTAATTAATATAAATATTAATTAAATATATTTATAAATTATATTAATTAATATTTCTTATATTAACGCCTAAGACAAAATACAAAACCCCCAAGCAAACTCAAGCCCAAAATAAACAAAACAAGGGTGGTGGGTTTAGGAGAGGTTTACACATGTCCATATACTTCTCAAGGTAACTAATCAACTTTATCATCACTGCATATGGGATACATCCCTCATGTGGTCATGCCCACCTTCAAAGGGTGAGATCGGAAGA
>CBVK0102080777.1:0-35159 GCA_900067695.1 Picea abies | reverse complement strand
TGTCTTGGTATTAGGGGTCTAGAATCCAAGGGAAGATTCACCTGTCCACAGGGGAATTATTCTATAACACATTGAATCACCACATTGTTGGTTGTGGAGCCTGATTATATTCTTAATTTATCGATCTTGTTTTAGCCATGTTTGGATCCGATTTCCTAATGGGGGGGGTGTGGAGTGGATTAGCCCCCCACATATGTCAATAGTGGTTCTATGGAGGGGGAAATTTGATGGTAGAAGTTATGTTTCCCTAGAAGGAAATCCTATTTTATATATTAGGTAATTGTATTGCGACGAGGTAGGACAGTAAATATTGTATTCTAATACAGGAGACTGTGAGAAAATAAGAGGAAGTTACAATGAGTGTGTGGTAGTTTGTATCCCTCATTTGTTGGATAATAATAAAGGAAGGGTTGATAATTTCTCTAGTGGATGTAGCCCATATTGGGTAAACAAGGTATATATGTGTCTCTATTGTGTTGTGTATCTTCTATTTTTTATTTTTGCATCTATTTCATAGTATTTCTCTATGATCCTCTTTTTCTAACAGACATAGGCCTTGCAAGGTTGTTGTAACATCCTCACTATAATCTGTAGTTTAACTAATTCTTAATGTAGATATAATAGGTGGCCACAACCAAGTGACGTATATGAGAAATGTATTTCTAAGTTTTAATAATAAAATGTGATGCAAGTTTCTAAGGGGATATGGACAGAGATGGGAGTTGAATCAATACACAAGAGAGGGAAGGGTCTAAGAGAATGCCTAAGAGAGGGGTCCAAGGGGGAATTACCCATGTCTATTAATTCCACACACATTCCTAAATTTTATTATGACTATGTATTAAACTTTAGTTTCTGATTGAGAGTTCCCGAACCAATCATTTAATGCATGTAAGAGGGTGGGTGTGATAAGTCACATCCCATAGTTATTGGGAGCATGGGGTTGAGTACAATCATCTTGGGGAAGCGAGTGAGTCCAGAAAGGCAGCCAAAGGAGAGGAAATTTGTATGGGCAACTAAAATAGTCTTAGACAATTAGCTTTTGGCATGAAAAGAAAGAAAGAGAGATTGGAGTTGGAGCATCCATGGAGGGTGAATTATAAATCATGTTGGATCATATCAGGGGCGTTTTGGAGCTGAATATTGAAGAGCTAGGTTTTCAATCCTGAAGAGTGATCTCCTGAGTGATTTGCACTGTAACATCGAGTGTTTGTTGTTGTTTACTAGTATTTTTCCTGGCAGTAAGTTCCCTTGAGTTCCCACCTGAGAGATTCATGTCTACATGTGCCAGAGAGACCCTGATAAATGAATGGGATGTGTAAGGGACTAAGATCAGTGAAGGGGTACATTCCTTGGGTTAGGTATGTCAAGAGGAAGATAATTGGTGGAAAATTAGGATAGTTGTAGGAGAATATCAGTGGGTTGTGGGATTTCTAAGTTATGAGTGGACAATGAGAGACCACCCTATTTTGTGGATTTCTATCCCCAGATCAAGGGTGACTTGCTATTGATATTTGGAAAAAAAATTCTATGGTTGGGTGGAACGTTTGTACCAAGCAACTTGTTACACAACTATTTTGAAAGATAAGTGTTGTATATTGTTGTTATGTTATTTTTTGAGTTAAATTGACGTGCATGAACTATGTGAATGAGAATGATTTATATGTTGTTGTAATTTAGTTATTAGTTGCATTCATGTGTAATTTTTGCATGTTGTAGAAGCATAAAAATAATGGTAACAGTCAGTAATTAAATATGTATGTAATTCATAGCCGACAAGTTATAGGAAATTAGTTGTTAAAATTTTTAGCTTTTATAACTTTTCCACAAGTAATGGACCTCAACTGGGCTAGGGGATGTTACATTATGGTATCAGAGCCTCGACTTCAAACACTGAGCTTGTATGGGCCAAGACCAGTGCGAATTTGGAAATTTTATTGTTGCAGATTTCATTATGTGTGAATTTGGAGAAAAACAGTGAAAATTAGAGAGAAAACCCCAAATTCGTGAGAAAAATCCAATTTTAAATGACTTAGGACTCTCTAAGAGAGGTTCAATGGAGTAAATATATAGAGTTGTAGAGTTAAATTCGAACTGGAAGGTTGAAATTTTATTTTTAATGGTCGATGTAATATTGGGCAGAGATTGAAGAATCAGTGATCGAGATTGTGTTTGATCTTGATATCAATGGACTAGATTCATTTTAATAAATTTAAAAATTTATAAGACCATTTTGGTCATTTGGAACGTTGTGTGGATCAATGAATGAGATTCATTTTCAACGGTTGGGAGAATGAAACGAATCAATGGTATGGATTCATTTTGGTTGTTGGAAGGTTGGATTTGATCGACGATCAAGATCATCTTGGCTTGGAGATCGAGGGCCCAAATTAATTAGAGATTGGTCGAAAATTTTCTAAGTGTTGGAGTTGGCCAAAGGAAATCACCAACGACTGATGGTTGGGTGTTGGCCGATTCGGAGAAGTGTTTTGATCAAACAAGAGAAATTTTCGATAGTCGATGGTTCAATGGTCAAGTATCAACTAATTCGGTGAAGTGTTTCGATCAAGCAAGACAAATTATCGATGGTCGGGTGTGGGTCGATTCAATGAGGTTTTCAGGTTGTCCAAGAGAAATGGTTGATAGATGATGAAGGAAATAAGTTGATGACATGTCATGGCACGTCAGCATCCATGTGTCATGCCACATCATCCAATTTTACACCTCAGAATGATGTGTCATGCTGCATCAATAGTTTCCACGTCATCCAAGAAATATTTGATGGTCAACAATTAGGTCAGTCGAATTGGAGAAGTGTTTTGTCAGTCAACCAAGATTGTTGAAGGTTGATGACCGACACTCGATTCAGACAGTTCGAAGATGTGTTGCAAGTGGTTTCCAAGAGAAATGAACAATGATTGATGTTCGATGGTCGATGATCGAGCATTTGGGATATTCGTGAGCAAGTTTGGTTTTCCGAAGAGAATCGTCGATCAACCGATCATCGATGGAGCTTGGATCAATGTTTCATATTGTTTTAAGTTGTCGACCGATAGTGGAAATTGATCTGCAAAGTTTGGAAAGGATTGGCGAATCAACGGCTCAGATTTCACCCGATTTGAGATCAAAGGCTCATATTGAAAAGGTTGTTACAGTAGTAAAATAGTCAATTTCATATGAAATTTCCTAATTTTTTTATATTTTTGAAGGTCATTAACTTGCAAGGCGATCTTTAGGCCCTAAACGACGTTTTTAGACAATCAAAACCCACTAGGATAAAGTGTACCAAGGTACACTATGTCTCTAGAGATCAAATAAGAAAAATCAGAGGGATTTGTCCAATGTGCTAGTACGGGTGCAAAATAGAGCTCGTATGAGAAAATTACAACCAAAATAGTAAGGGTAAAATTTTGGCACCAGTTTACTTCCGGAGGGCATAACTCTTTGTTCATAAGTCCATTTTTGGAACAGGAGCAGTCTATGGAAAGAATATGAACCATAGAGGACATCCATAGAGCCAAATTTGGAATTTGGGTATGCAAAAATGTGCAGGAATAAAAATAATTCACTTGTAGCATACAAGGGTTAATTGGGTAAAAAAACCTAAACTTCTCTGGACCATAACTTTCATCTCAGAGTTACGATTTGAGAAAAAAAATAGTCCCTGGAAAGGTATTGAGGAGGAGAATACATATATCCACCCAATATTTTGGATTGGGTGCTAAAATTCCTCAAAAAGTAATACAAAGATTTATGTAGCAGTAAATGAATGGGAATTGCAACTTGTAAATGTTGTAACTTTTTGCTCATAACTCGGAATGAGGGATGAGTATAGCCATTGGAGAGATGTTTCAGAGAAGAATTTTTCTAAGGAATAAAATTTTGAAATTGGTGCATTATTTCCTTCATAAATTGGGATAATTAATAACCTATGTTCTAATTAATGAAATGTTTTGTGCTATGTATGTTTTAACAGTAACTACTAGATGCACATTTCTTGTAAAATTAGAGATACATGTTTTATCACTAAAATTTCATCCGCAAATGGTTACAAGAATTCAGCATCGTCAAACATTTATTACTTCACCCATGGACCAAAATTACCACAAAATCATTTCCAAAGGGTCAAAAACTATACAACCAGTGACAAAATTAAAGTGCATTATGACCTCGTTTGTACACAGTTTATTTTTACACATCTTATGGAAGGTTGGGTTCTACAGGTTCCCTTCTCCCTCCAATGGGTAACTCTTGACAATCCCACTATCTCTCTCTCTTACAACAACACTCTCAGTAGAAGAAACATTGATGAATTTCGGCTATACGTATGCTCCTAACCTCATCCATCATAGGGCATCTGTTATCACTGAAATTTCGTCCACAAATGGTTACAAGAATTCATCATCTTCAAACAGTTATGAGGTCACCCATGGACAAAAATTACCACAAAATCATTTCCAAAGGGTCAAAAACTATACAACCAGTGACAAAATTAAAGTGCGCTATGACTACACAGGGCACGCATGCACATGTGCAAAATAGAAACACAGGAAAAGTGCACATGTGCCCAATGTGGGACTATGGTCGCTAAAAGCTACGCACATCTAAGAACAACACAATTATGAGAGTGGTTGGCCTCCCACCCACTTCTGGTTCAGCTTCCAAGTTGATTTGACACTCAAATCTAGACTGGATCCGACCGGGTGGCTGGTCAAAGACCTAAAAATGTCCTAATTAGCCTCTTTCCACACTACAAGCTGGTTGCACAATACCTAAAAGAGGTGCTATAAAAAGGCCATGGGTGCAGTTCATTTTTTAAGGAATTCAATAGCAAATTTATTTTGCTACTATTCTCTTGAGGAATCCTCTATTCTCATCAAGAGTATACTAGCACCATTACCTTGGGCAATCCATCTCACCCCTTGAGTGGATTAGCAAAGAATTATTTCACCATTTTCATTCAAAGTTGTAAGAAGAGCTTATTTGTGGGGGTCCAAGAGCCCTTCTTTGGAGGAAGAAGGGACTCATAGTCCCCTTTCTTCTTGGTGTTTTCTTTCACTGATATAAACCTTACCATTGGTGGCATGGGTCTTATTTGTCTTTTTGTCCTTATGTCCCTATGCTCGTTAGTTTAGTTGTTATTTTATTTCTTAGTTTAATTCTTAGTTGTTCTTTTATATTTCTTTCTCTAACCCTTTTCCTTACAGTTGTCCTGCTTAGCAAACCCAACTAAGCTTGCAAGCACCTCCATTTTTCTCATCTAGGTGGAAAAAGAGGTGCAACAACATGAAATCAACTTTCATTCTTATATGAGGAACGAAGTTATGGAATATGCTCAAGGATATTACAACCATGAGGAGGATATTATAGGTCTGCATGTCAACATGGGGAATTTTTAAATTGATTCTAATGGAAGAAGAGACAGGTAGGAGCATGTAACTATGAGGAGCCTGCATAGAGAAATGCATAGCTATAGAGAATATAACGAAAGGATTATGAAGGCTTGGGAAGAGATACTTCAAAGTTTGAATAGGTTTCATAAGCAAGTCAACAAGGACTCTGGCACCAAGCAAGCAAATAGTTATAGACAAGTGTCGGTATCCATATCCCAAAGCAAAAGGGATGATCATGCAAGTGATAGGGAGTCAAGAAGCATGAGCAAGCACAATCATTCTCCGAGGAAATCCACCAAAAGAACTGATGCAAGTTTAAGGCCAAGGAGCATCCCAAGTGTATCTCATGTCCAGAGGAAAATGAGAAGGCCCGAGGAAGATAGCTTGCAAGGTGAACTTGGGAAAACAAAACCAACAAGTTTCAATGGTGAGCATGGAAAAGGAGAAGAGGTTAAGGCCTAGCTATTGGAAATGAAGAAATATTTCTAGCTACATGATTACCCCTCAAGGGTAGAAGCTAGAATTGCAACCTACCACTTGCAAGGAAAGATAGCCATGTGGTGGGATCAGCTTAATCAAAACAAGCACCTTGATGAGAAAATGATCTCATGGATGAAGTTCAAAGGATATTTCCAAGAGAAATATTTACCCAATCATCGCTATGAAAGTAAGATGAAAGAGTTATTTGAACTCAAGTTGGGAAGCATGAAAATGGATGAATATGAGAAGAGGTTCTTTGAATTGTTGAAGTATGTTGACTTCATAAAGGATTAAAAGTTCAAAATCCAAAGGTTTCTAAGTGGGTTAACCTCCTTCTATAGTGACAAGATACAATATTGTTATCACTGAAATTTTGTCTACAAATGGTTACAGGAATCCAACATCTCCAAACACCTATTAGTTCATTCATGGCCCAAAAAATGAATTTCAAAAGGGCACAAACTATACAATTGGTTATAAAATCAACATGTGCTCAGAATACAAAGGAAGCATGTGCATGTGTGCCAGTCGAAAACGTCGGAAAAACGCATATGTGCCCGATGCGCGATTGTGTACGCAAAAATCCGTGCACACCTAAGAACGGCGCATTTATGATTATGGTTGGCCTCCCACCCACTTCTGGTTCAGATCTCAAGTCGATTTGACCCTCAAATCCGAACTGAATCTAAGTGGGGGGCTGGTCAAATACCTAAGGGTGCCCTAAAGGCCCCCTTGTTCACATTAAACACCGGTTGGATAATGCCTCAAAGATTTGCTATAAAAAGAGGTCATGGGTGCACTACATTTTCAAGAATCTATTTGTATTGTTATGTTGCCTCTATTCTCCTACAAGGAATCTCTTTCCTTCTTGGAGCATACTAGCATCATTTCATTGAGCCATTCTCCTCACCTCTTGAAGGAATGAGCTTTGGATTTCTTCACCATTTCCTTTATAGTTTACTATTTGTAAGAAGAGCTCTCACATAGGGGATTCAAAAGCCCTCCCTTGGAGAAAGAGGGGACCAATAAGTATCCCTTTCTCTTTGGTGTTTTCCCACTAATAAAATCTATCCAATGGTGGCATGACTATTGGTCAATTGTGTGATTTATTTTGGTTCTAATTTTCTTATGCATTGTAGTTTCATTTATTTAGTTGTTATTAGTTTAGTTGTTTATTTATTTATTGTGCTTGATGTGTCTAACTCTTGCACTAACTTTTGTCATGTTCAGTTGACCCAACTGGACTTTCAAGTGTCCCTCTTTTTCTCATTCAAGTGGTGAAAATGATACAACAAATGTGATATCCCCAAGACTTTGGAGGAAGCCATAATGAAAACAAAGCATCTTTATGAGTAGAGGAGAAGAAGGCCAATTTTCCAAAAATCTTGGAGTGACAATATGAAAGGGAAAAGGGATCAAAGGAAGAAATGTTTTAAGCCACCCTTTTTCAACAACAATTCCCAAGAAAATAAACAAGGTCATTCAACCCAAAATGAGCACAAGACTATAGATTGATTTGGGAAAATGCCAAGGAAGAAACCTGTACAATCTTGGGGATGTGAGGGAAATCACTTATATAGGGACTGCCCCCACAAAGGAGAAAGAATGAGGATTGTCCATGGCATTCAGGAGGTTGAAATTTTTGAGGACATGGGAGGAAACATTTCAAGGATTTATGCAGTCTTGGACAACAAGCAAGAATAATACCAATCCCCCATGATTGAAGTGGAAGGTAAGATTGATAACCATCCCATATCAATTTTAATTGATTTTGGAGCTAGTCGTAGTTACATAAATTCTAACATTGTTGAAATATTTCACTTGAAAAGGTGCAAGCATAATAAATCTTGGTTAGTTCAATTAGCTACAGGGGCTAAGAGGAAAATCAATGAGTTGGTTAAAGATTATCACATAGACATGAATGGAATCAACACAGGTAGATGTAAACATCATACCATTGGGTTCATATGATTGTCTAATTGGCATGGATTAATTGGAAAAACACCATGTTGTCCTAGACTATTACAACAAGACAATCACTTGTCTTGATAAAGAAGGGAAACAAGGCAATATTCAAGGAATTCCGAGAGATGTAGTTGTTAGAGATATTTATGTTATGCAACTTAAAAACATTTTCAGGAAGGGATGTCATATGTTTTCAACCCATATGGAAGAGTCAGCCAAAATTAAAGTGGAAAGCATTGAATATCATCCAATCTTGAGGGATTTTGAAGATTTTTTTAGGGAAATCTCGTTATTTCCACCAAAAAGAGACATTGATTTCTCTATTGAATTGGTGCCAGGAGCTGCCCTAGTGTCCAAGACACCATACTGAATCCCCACACCAAAATTGAAAGAGTTGCAGATGCAGCTTGAAGAATAGTTAAGGAAGGGGTATATACATTCAAGTGTGTCACCTTGGGGTGACCCAGTTCTTTTTATAAAGAAGAAATATGGAATATTAAGACTGTGTATTGATTCCAGACAGTTGAATAGGGTCACCATAAAGAACAGATATCATTTTCCAAGAATTGATGATTTGTTTGATTGGATAAAAGGTGCAAGAATATTTTGTAAGATTAACTTGATATCGGGTTATCATTAAGTGAGGATAATTGAAGAAGACATCAACAAGACAACATTCACAACAAGATATGTGAATTATGAATTCACGGTAATTCCATTTGGACTATCAAATTCCCCAGTTGTTTTTATGTTCCTAATGAATGGAGTGTTTAGGGAGTACCTGGAAAATTTTGTAATTGTTTTCATATATGATATACTCATCTATTATAAGTCATAAGAGAAACATGAACAACATTTAAGAACGGTGTTGCAAGTTTTACGATAGCATAAATTGTATGTTAAGATAAGTAAGTGCATATTTAATCAAAAGAAGATTCATTACTTGGGGCATATAATTTTAGAAGAAGGGATAGTAGTTGATCCTGAGAAGATAGAGGCAATTAGAGGATGGTCAGTGCCAAAGAATGTGACATAGGTCAGATCACTCATGCGTCTTTCTGGTTATTACTAAAGATTCATAAAAGGATTCTCAAAAATTGCAATCCCAATCACTTATTTTCAAAAGAAGGGAGTGAAATTTGAATGGACTCCCAAGTGTGAAGAGACCTTTCAGTAGTTGAAAGACATATTGAAAAGTGAACCAATCTTGAAGATTGAAAATCCAAATGAATATTTTGTTGTGTGCATCGATGCATGCAAGGAAGGGCTTGATGGATTCCTTAGACAAAAATATCATGCGGTATGTTATGAGTCCAAAAAATTAAAAAATCATGAGAGGAATTGTGTTACAAATGACTTTGAATTAGTAGCAATTGTACCCCATTAAAAATGTGGAGACATCACCTCGTGGAGAGGAAATTTGAGATAAGGAAGGACCATTATGGTCTAAATCATTTGTTTGTATAGTCAACACTAAATGTTGGACAAACTAGATGTATGGAATTTATGAGTGAATATGACTTTGAAATTAAGAATATAAAGGGAAAGGAGAATCAAGTGGTTGATTCACTTAGCAGGAGAGCTCATGAAGTGCATGTTGTGTCCATTAGCATGTACAATATTGATATGAAATATAAAATTATTACAACAACAAATTCAAATAGCAATATCTAAAAATAAAAGAAACATTACAAGAAGGAAACTTACAACATAAATTTATTTTTTATGAGTTGAAAGAAGATGGAATTCTCATGTACAAAGGAAAAATATATGTGTTGAATTCCAATGAGTTGAAAAATGTAGTGCTAAAGGATATGCATAATGTGCCATATGTTGGGCACCTAGGATATCAAAAGAAAATTGCAGTTGTAAGAAGCCAATCATTTTGGCCTAGAATGAAGAAAGAAGTGGTTGATTGCATAGCCACATGTCTAGAATGCCAGAAAGTGAAGAATGAGCATAGACATCGAGCATGGATGTTGCAGCCATTACCCATTCCAGAATGGAAGTGGGAAGTTGTCACAATGGATTTTGTTACTAAGTTTTCAAAAAAAATGAAGCAATATGATTCCATCATGGTGGTGGTGGATAAGTTAACTAATGTAGCACATTTTATTCTAGTACAGACTACACACAAGGCATCAAATATTGCAAAGATATACATGAAAGAAGTTGCAACGATACATGGAGTGCCTAAGGAAATAGTTTCAAATAGAGATCCAAAGTTCATTCCAATTTTTGGAAAGGTTTTTTCAAGGGATTTGGGACAAATTTAAATCTCAGTACATCGTATCAGCTAGAGTCAGATGGGAACGTTGGACAGTTGGTTGTCATTGATGTCAACCTTTAGATCATTTGAGATACCCCATAGTTGTGGTAGATATTGATGGTGAGTTAATTTTCATTAATGTCAACAAGAGTGGTTGATGTCAACAGTTGTGATGGGTGCATTTGATGAAGTCTACACGAAGCCCCGTAGGTATGGTCATGAGACCCGAAGTTGTTTGAGGAATAAAGACATGAAAGACAATGAAATTGTAGGTAACACACTCATAGATGGATAATCCTCATCATTTCATTTCCGATGATAGGTGGTATGCCGCATAGTTCCTCATGGTTGAGGAGTTATAGTTTTGTGAAGTTAGAATCCCCAAAGAATGGTAAAGAATCCCCTAGTTGGTTACAAGTATTTAATGAAAGGGTAAAGTGGTTGTAACAAGAAAGTCATAAATCCCCTAAGATTAAGGAAATAGGTTACCCAGCAAAAGTATAAATACACCTCAATCAGTCATCCACAAGTACATTCACACAGTTATTCTATTGAATATCTTCTAGTGAACTAGTGATCTATATGGAAATTTTGCGATGGCGAAATATGAGGTAGTGACAAGTGATAAGTGAGGGAGTTTTGGGGTTGTAGAGGAGAGTGAAATTTTCTAAGGAAACCCTAGTTTGGTTGACCCCTGTGGGTCAAAATACTAGTGTCCCACGAGGCATCCTCGCGAGTTGCATAATGCCTGTCACGCGAGGCCCCTCATGACGTCATGTCTTAGTCCCACAAGGATAAGAAATATTTGGGGGAAATTATTGTACCAAGTTGTTGACAATTGAGGTAAAGCTACTGGTCTGTATATCAGGACTAGAGGCACCAGGTCAGTTACAGATGTAAAGGTATGTTATTTTATGTGTTATGAGGTTGCATCTTGGTGATATTTGTCGGGTATGTGTTATATTCTTTACAGGTGTAGTAGTGTTGGAGCGTATGCGTCGGGTGCGCATGGGGGGTAAGAGGGGGGGTGGAGCCCCCCACACGAGGGTTCGGGGGCAGCACCCCAAAAAAAAAAATCTAGATCGGGACCGCATTATATTTAGGTGGTTTTTTGGCACATGGTTTCTTTGCCGATGGTTTTCTATTTCCGGTTAAGGAATTAGGGTTTTGGACTAATCCAGGTCATTGGGTTAGCGTTTTGGATGTTTTTGGCTCCTATATGTATTTTGTATTGTAAACATTGTAACACAATGAATGAATATAGAATATGATGGTTTTCCCGGTTTGGGTTTCCAGGGGAAAAATCTCTGTGTAATGTTTGTATTTGCCATTCTATCTTTTTTGAATATATGTTTATAGTAGATATTGTACAAGGTTAGAATTTACATATGGTATCAAAGCTTTAATGGCTTCAGGGGGATGCCTTTGTGGTCAAGGTTTTGGCTCGGGACTGTGATAAGCCTTGTTACAGTGGGAGATCTGCGGTATTATTTTTCAAGTGAAAAGAAATGGCAAGCAATTCGAAGATGGAGATCGAGAATTTTAATGGGAAAAGTTTTGAGTTATGGAAGCTCAATATGGAAGATCTGTTGGTGGAAAGAGATCAGTGAATCTCAGTAGATCCAGGTACTACACCTACATGAACTTCTGCAAATGACTGGAAAAAGTTGGATCGAAAGGCAAAAAGCACAATCTGACTGTGTCTCTCTGATTCAGTATTACTGAATGTGTCAGATGAAGCTACAACCAAGGATTTATGGCAAAATTTGGGGAAGTTGTATCAATCTAAGTCCCTGGTAAATAAACTATTCCTGAGAAAGAAGTTGTATAACCTGAGGATGAGAGATGGAGACTCAGTGGCAGAGCATTTGAATGCCTTCAATACTGTAGTAAGTCAGTTAGTATCTGTTGAGATTAAAATTTCATATGAAGATAAATGTATCAGTTTTTTGTGTTCTTTACTAGACTCATGGGATAGTCTGGTTGTGGCCATAGGTAGTAATACAACTTCCTTGAAGTTTGAAGAAGTGGTCTCATCCTTGTTCTGAGAGGAGATGAGATGGAAGAATATGGAAGGACATCGCACATACGCATTATTTGCAAGAGGACATTCCCAGGAAAGAAATAGTTCTTGTTTCTCAAGTGGGAGATCTAAGTCTAAGGGTAGATCTAAATATCCTGGAAAGTTTGTAAGGGTATGTTGGAGATGTGGAAAAGAAGGGCACTATAAGAAGTAGTGTAGATCGAAAGTTGAAAAAAAGAAGGGATATGAAGAATATTCTTCTACAAAAGAAAATACCTCCAAGGAAGAAGGAGGGGATGTGTACTTGGCCTCTTCAAGCACACATGCAGATCATGAGGCATGGTTGATTAACTCTGGTGCATCCTTTCATATGAATTCCCACAAAGAGTGGTTCTACGAATATGAAAGGTATGATGGAGGTAATTTTTTCTTAGGTAATGATTTGAAAACCAGAATCATAGGAAGAGGAAGGGTCAAGTCAAGGCTCATAGATGGAAGGATTATAACACTGCCTGGTGTTCTGCACATCCCAGGTATGGCCAGAAATTTGATTTCTGTAAGAAAAATGGAATATGCAGGGGTAAAAACAATATTTGAAAAGGGAACTTGCAAGATGGTTTGAGGAGCAATGGTTTTGATGAAGGGAGTTCGGTTTGGAACTCTATATAAGCTACTAGGAATCACTATTAGTGATGGGTGTAATAGCTCCATTGTTCCTGATATTGGAGTTGAAGAAGAAATAACTCCTACAGTCTCTGGAGAAAAGGTTATGTTGTGGCATCAAAGACTAGGGCATATCGAAGAGCAGGGTCTTCGACTACTACATGGTAAAGGTTTAGTTGAAGGTATGTCTAACTACTCTCTAGATTTTGATTCCTGTGAACATTGTCTATATGGGAAGCAGAATCGGGTAAGATTCCCCTCTAGTGCAACAAGGGCAGAAGAAATTTTATAGCTAGTTCACAGTGATGTTTTTGGACATGTTTTGGTCCCATCATTGGGAAAATCTATGTACTATGTCTCATTTATAGATGACTTCTCGAGGAAAACTTGGATATATTTCCTCAGGAAGAAATCTGAAGTCTTTGACAGGTTTAAAGAGTTTAAGGCTCTTGTTGAAAATCAAATAGAGAAAAGAATTAAGGTGTTGAGGACAAATAATGGTGGAGAGTTCTGCGGAAATGAATTTGAAGAATTATGTAAGAAGTGCAGTATAGCAAGGCAAAAGACTATTCCATAAACACCTCAGTAGAATGGAGTTGCAAAAAGGATGAACAGGACATTGATGGAAAAAGCAAGGTGCATGCTTAGTGGTGTCAGGTTAGGGCAAGAATTCTGGGCAGAGGCAGTGGGTATTGCATGTTATCTGGTCAACAGATCACCCTCATCAGTATTGGATGAAAAGACTCCACAAGAGGTATGGACTGGTAAGGAACCTTCTCTCACACATCTTAAGGTATTTGGATGCGATGCATATGTTCATGTTCCAAAGAAAAACATTAGTAAGTTGGATAAGAAGGCTAGAAAATGTATCTTTATTGGATATAAAGATGGTCTCAAAGGTTATAAGATTTGGAACCCAGAAACTAAGAAGGTAGTGTATAGTTGAGATGTGGTATTTAGAGAAATGAAGGATGTTGTTAAACAGGAAGTCCTACCAAGTAAGGAAGAACCAGAGAAAATAGAGTTTGTTTTAAATGATGATGAATCAGACTCTACATAATAACATCAATCAGAAGAAGAAGATCCTCATACTCCATTATTGAGGAGATCAGATCGAGAAAGAAGGCTACCGGAAAGGTATAGTCCATCAGATTTCCATTCAAATTTTGCTTTGTCTATTACTGATGATGATCCTAGAACTATCAAGGAGGCAGTGGATTTAGAGGATGGAAATCTCTGGAAAAGGGCCATGGAAGAAGAAATGGCATCTTTGGATAAGAATTAGGCTTGGGATCTAATGGATTTGCCAACTGGAAGAAAGCCCATTAGCAACAAATGGGTTTTTAAAAAGAAGTTGATGCAAAAGGAAAAGTGGAGAAATACAAAGCTCAATTAGTAGCAAAGGGTTATTCCTAGGTTGAGGGAATTGATTTTGGTGAGATTTTTTCTCTTGTTGCCAAGTTAACCTCCATAAGATTTTTGTTATCTGTTGTTGTTGCATTTGATTTTGAAATAGAAAAAATGGATGTGAAGACAACATTCCTTCATGAGGATCTGGAAGAAAAAATCTTTATGAAGCAACCAAAAGGTTATGCTGTGAAGAGAAATAAGGAGTTGGTATGCAAGCTGAAAAAGTCCCTATATGGTTTAAAACAATCACCAATAATGTGGTATCAAAATTTTGATACGTATATGATGGGACTTGGCTTCACAAGAAGCAAAGAAGATCATTGTGTGTATTTTAAATTAATTGGTGATCATTTGATTTATTTGGTCTTATATGTGGATGACATGTTGTTGATAGGAAACAATAAGGAGATTATCCAGGATGTGAAAACTTAGTTGTTCTCTAAATTTGACATGAAGGATCTTGGTGCTTCAAATTTCATTTTGGGCATGTAAATTAAAAGAGATCGGAAAAGGAGGAAACTCTAGTTAAATCAAAGAAAATATGTCGAGACAATATTGCAGAGGTTTAATATGCAGGAATGTAAACCGATCAAGGTTCCTATTCCTGTTGGTGTAAAGTTATTTGTGGATCAGTGTCCCAAGACACATGAAGAAGAGGAGGACATGTCTCATGTTCCATATGCGAGTGCAGTTGGCAGTTTGATGTATGCAATGGTATGTACTAGACTAGACATTGCACATGCAGTGGGAGTTTTGATCATGTATATGTCAAAACCAAGGAAGGAGCATTGGACAGTAGTAAAAAGGGTTTTTAGGTATTCGTGTGGCACTGCTAGCTATGGATTGTGCTATGAAGGAAGATCGGGATTGGACAGAGTGGTGGATATACATGTCTTTGTAGATGCAGACTGGGTTGGAGATTTGGATCGTAGGAGATCTACAAGCAGGTATGTGTTTAACCTGTTTGGAGGAGCAATAAGTTGGATGAGCAAAAGACAGGTTGTAGTGGCACTTTCAACTACAAAAGTTGAATACATGGCAGCCACTCATGCAAGTAACGAAGTAGTATGGTTACAAATATTGTGTTCAGGTATTGGGTTGGTACAACAAGCTATAAGGATAGAGTGTGATAGTCAGAGTGAAATTTTTATGGCGAAGAACCCTGCTTATCATTCAAAGACAAAGCACATTGATGTTCAATATCACTTTGTGAGAGACAGGATTGAAGAAAAGAAAGTATCATTGATGAAGGTGGAAACTTTGAAGAATGTTGCAGACTCATTAACAAAAACTGTGAGCACTGAGAAGTTCTCTTGGTGTAGAGGATCCATGGGCATTGTTTCCCTAGATTGTTGACTATGTAACCCTGTAACCCCTTGTATGCAAAGAAAACAACAAGTGGGAGAATGTTGGATATGTGTTATATTCTTTGCATGTGTAGTAGTGTTGGAGCATATGCCTTGAGTGCGCAGGGGGATAACAGAGGGTGTGTAGGGGTTTGGGGGCAACGCCCCCGAAAAAAAAAATTCTGGATCGGGACTGCATTATATTTAGGTGGTTTTTTGGCACATGGTTTCTTTTCTGATGGTTTTCTATTTTCGGTTAAGGAATTAGGGTTTTGGACTAATCCAGGTCATTGGGTTAGGGTTCCGCTGGCTCCTATATGTATTTTGTATTGTAAACATTGTAACACAATGAATGAATATAGAATATGTTGGTTTTCCTGGTTTGGGTTTCCAGGGGAAATATTTCTGTGTAATGTTTGTATTTGTCATTCTATATTTTCTGTTATTTTCTAAATATATGTTTATAGTAGATATTGTACAAGGTTAGAATTTACAATATTTAGGAACATGCTTGAGGGATATCTTTGTGAGTTTTGGTATATTCCTTGAGGCACATCCTGGATGTATAGTACATGCTGGTAGAGGTAAATTTGTTAAGGTACATTGCTAGTGCATATCTTGGAGATATTGGCACATAGTTTATACGTGAGGCACATGGTTTGAGGTACATATTGGTTATATGTTGATGATGTGATGGTCATGCCTTTGGTATCTTGTTGAGGCATTGGTATATGTATGAGGCACATCTTTGGTACATAGTGTGAGGCATATTCTTGGTACATGTACAAGGTGCATGTCTTGGTGATGTAGGTACATGTTGGTACTCCTTAGTGATGTTATGGTACATTGATTAGTAGCACATCTTGGCTATATTGGTATCTTGGTTATGCTTGAGGCACTTCATTGATGGTATCCTATGATATGAAACATGGTTAATGCATGATTAATCAATGGTTGATACAAGTTGATGTACATGGTTTGGTGACAGTATCCATGTGAGAGGATCTGGTTTTTTTAATGTTGAGTATCAGAAATAATGGTAGGTTTATGATGGTATGTCAGTGACAGTGACAGTGGTAGTGGCTAGTTGAGGTGACAAGTTGACAGTGACATGTGTAGAAATTATGATACAAATTAATGTATTCCTGCGATTCTCCTGATCTAACAAGTTCTGCCACTTGTTAAATACAAAATCACTTCTACTATTACTTTTGTGGAATCAATTTAAACCACGATCACAACCACAATGCACAAAGTGAAATATCAATAACACACAACACAGAAGTTTTACCGGGAAAGCGTAAAGCTAAAAACCCCACTATCATATATTATGTATATCATGAATCATGAAACAATCTCATACAAAACTCTAATCCAAGAGCTCTCAGTACAATACAATCGTCTCACACTGTCATACACAAATCAGCAAATACATGCGCCAATTTCCGTGTCCAGACAGCCTGCCTCCTCTGCACAATCTCTGCAATCTGAATTCTCACAATGAATCGAATGAATACAATTGCCTCATTTGCACATGCTCATAAGCATATCCACTGCATGTGTAAACAAATCACAATTGATAGCCAAACTGTCCCTTTCACTTGTTATCTCAACTGGTGTCCATTGGAACTAACATGCATGTAGTTAACCGTGGCGAATCTTCAATTGCATGCGAGATAATTGATTGTGAATTAATGAATAATTAATTCACTGAACTCACACTAATACAACTAAGCTTAACTCACTTAACTACACTTATAATTTTGTTACAATTCCAAATCACTCAGTTATGAATGAGATAATAGATTAATATTTATTGTCTAATTTAATTAAGGGAAAACTAAATTAGACACATGTTTCTTGTTGACTTTTCAACAACAGGTTGATGTGACAGTAGCAGTGAAAGTGGCAGGTTGGTGACAGTGACATGTTGGATACAGTAACAGGTTGGCTGATCCAAGTGGATATTGGTGGCCACCCACCTATTCCACTTGGACCCCCACCATTTTTTCTTTCAGTTTTTCAGTTTCCTTAATTGTAGCACAAGTTACTATTTTTGGCAGTTTTTTGGGTCCTAAACTTCCAAAGCCATTTTGAGGCCCTAAACGACATTTTTTGGGCATCAATCAGTCGACAAATCTTAGTCTGTTTCAAACCATGATATTCGTTGTCATCAATTGTATTCCTTGGATAGATCCTTATAGCGATGTATCATATGCGTCAAACAGAGATAGTATGCCAAAGTTATGACCCTGGGAAATTGATGTACCAATTTACCTCGAAGGGGCTCATATTTTTCATTTCATCTCCTAGGGTTAGGTTTGTGGATGTTTAGGGTTTCCATTGTTTCTCAATAACATATAGGCCTTTGAGTCTCATTGTAACACAGAGTTCAGAGGCTTTTAGTCGCCACATCTCTTCTCAGAGATAAGATACCAACGCCCTAGCTAGTTTATTTCTATTATGTCTGTAAACAAATTTCAGTTCTTTAATATTAATGAAATGAAGTGTTATTTCCACTACATCTTTGTATTCATGGTTATATGTGTATTCTGTTGCGTTCCTACATAAATTTGGATCATTGACAGGTTACAAGTTGATGTGATAGTGGCAGTGATTGTGGTAGTGACGGTTTGGTCTACATTTATATTTCAAGGCAGCGGGACGGGGAAATAAGAGGGGGTTGTACCCTTTTTCTGGTTGGTGTTGGAGAACAAAAGGAGTTGTATATTCCTTCAGGTTGGAGCCTTAGAATCAGAGGGTTGTAGCCTCCTAGTTGGAGCCAGAGAATTTAGAGAGTTATAGCTTCCTTCAGGTTGGAGCCTGTAAATAGGGGGTCATGGCCTATAAATATGGGCTTGTAGCCTCCTTCCAATTGTAGCTAGAGAACTGGGAAGTTGGTGTTTCAAATGAATGTATTATTTGATATATAATAAAGCATTATGTTGTTTTCTCCCATTTGGGTTTCCACATAAATTCCAATGTACTGTGTATTTGATGTGATGTTAATTATGTTTATATGCTCATGATATATTGAATGCAATCATAGATGATGCATTGATGGTATATTCTTGATAAGATTGAATTTTATATATTGTGGTTAAAAGTGGTAAAAGTGGCTCATATTGAATCACCCCCCCTCTCAGTATTCCAACAAGAAAATAGAGAAGACTAATAGAATAATTGAGGACATGCTTAGAATGTATGTGATGGATCAACCATCAAAATGGGAAGATTATATCCACTTAGTGGAATTTGCTTACAACAATGGGTATCAAGCCTCGTTGAAAATGAGTCCATTTGAAGCATTGTATGGTAGGAAGTGTAACACACCAGGGAGTTGGGATAATCCAGTAGGCATAGCAGTTTTTTTAAAGGAAATAGAAGAGTAGATGAAAAGAATCAAGAAGAATTTATAGGTTGCTTAGGATAGGAAACAAATGTGTGCATACAAGAACAAAGTTTTTAAAGATTTTAAAGTGGGTGAACATGTATTTTTAAAAGTGAAAGAGAAAAGAAGTTCGCTAAGATTAGGAAGTTTACCAAAGTTGGCAGCGAGATATTTTGGACCTTTGGAAATATTAGAAAATATGGGTCTAGTTGCATACATGCTAGTATTACTTGCATCCATGAGAGTGCATAATGTATTTCATGTGTCATTATTAAATAAATATGTGCTTGTCCCTAACCACATAGTTGATTGAAATGTGATCCAGGTGGAGCCAAAGGATATTTCCTTATGGAACCAGTACACATCTTGGACTGGAAATTCAAAGTGCTCATGAACAAGGTCACAAGGCTGGTAAAGGTTCAATGGACCTTATATGGTCCTGAAGATGCTACATGGGAGCATGAAAAAAACATGCAGGAAGAATACCCACAAATGTTTTTAAATTTTAAAGAAAATAGAATGCAAGACTCCATTTTGAGTAGCCAGAGTTCTGGTACCACATCTCAGAGTCCTAGCCAATTGCATTGGGGGCCCTTATAAAAGAATGGCTCATTCCTTGAGTCAATCCTGATAAACGAATGTTACATTCCTTGGGCTATCCCTGATAAATGAATGGTGCATTCCTTGGATCAGTGGGTTGAGAGGAATAAGATATTATGGTTGGAAATGTCGCTGGAGTTGTAAAATTGTGGAATTTTCTTTATGAAAGAATTATGATGTAAATTGTATATATGTGTATATCGACACAGTGTGCACTAAGGATGGCGTAGAATTATATGGGAGGGGGAATATAACATCCCCACTACAATACCTAGTTTAATTAATGCGTAATGTAGATATAATATGTGGCCACGACCAAGTGATGTATATATGAAATGTATTTCTAAGTTTTAATAACAAAATGTGATGCTAGTTGCTAAGGGGATATCGACATAGATGGGGGATAAATTAATCCACAAGAGAGGGAAGGGTCTAAGAAAAATCCTAAGAGAGGGGTCCAAGGGGGAATTACCCATGTCTATTAATTCCACACACATTCCTGAATTTTATTATGAATATGTATTAAACTCTAGTTTTTTATTGACTGTCCCCAAAGCCAAATTTCATTGAATGCATGTAAGAGGGTGGGTGTGATAAGTGACATCCCATAGTTATTGGAAGCATGGGGGTTGAGTACAATCAGCTTGGGGAAGTGTGTGAATCAAGAAAGGCATCCAAAGGAGAGGAAATTCATATGGGCAGCTACAATAGTCTTAGAGAATCGGTTTTTGGCATGAACAACAAGTGAAGAGCAAGAAAGAGAGCTTGGAGCTAGAGCTTCCATGGAGGGAAAATTATAGAGCATGTTGGAGCATATCAGGAGTGTCTTTGGATCTGAAGATTTAAGAGTGGAGTTGTTAGGCATGAAGAGTGAACTCTTGAGTGAGTTGCACTGTAACAACAAGTGTATGTTGTTATTTTCTAGTAGTTTTTCTGGAAACAAGTTCCCTTGAGTTCCCAACTAAGAGATTCATAGTTACCTATTCCAGAGAGACCCTAATAAATGAATGGGACACCCAAGTGACTGGAATCAGTGAAGGGGTACATTACTTGGGTTGGGCAGGTCAAGAAGAAGAGAACTGGTGGAAAATTGGGATAGTTGTACTAGAATATCAATGGGTTATGGGATTTATGAGTTGTGAGTGGACAGTGAGAGATCAACCTCTTTTGTGGGTTGTTAGCCCTATATTGGGGGCAACTTGTTGTTGATATTTGGAACATCAAGTCTAGGGTTGGGTGGAATGTCTATCCCAAGCAACTGATTACACAATTATTTTGAAAGATAAGTGTTTTATCTTGTTGTTGTGTTATTTTATGAGTTAAATTGTTGTGCATGAACTCTATGTATGAGACTAATTTATATGTTGTTTTAATTTAGTTATTAGTCACATTCATGTGTGATTTTAACATGTTGTAGATTCATCTAATTAATGGTAACGGTCAGTATTTAAATATGTATGTAATTTGTAGTTGATAAGCTACAGGAAATTAGCTACGTAAATTTTTAGTTTTTATGAATTTTCCGCAAATAATGGACCTCAGTTGGGATAGGGGACATTACATTTTTCCTAGCTTGAATGGCCTTACTACAAAGTACACTTTTTGTGACATGATTTAAGTATATATTCATTTTGTTACTTTAATAAATCAATGGTGTATTCATTATGTGGATCATCATTGTCTATGACAAATAGGTCATTGTTCATTCAATCTCAAAATACCTATTTGTGTGTATCACTACTTGGTTTCATGAACCATCTTGGATTTAGATAAAACACAACAACTTGAACCCATGACCTTCTGAAAGTATCCATGACCTCCAAATGGGGATTTTTGTGCCATTAGAAGCACTAGAAATGGGTCTAGGGATATGGATGGGGGAGGAACCCTAGGCCTTATGCCCTAAAGGAAGCTTCTAGGAATATAATTTCAAGAATGAATCCTTGAATCACCACATAGGCCTTGCAAGGGTGTCCTAGTTTGAATGGCCTTATTACAAACTACACTTTTAGTGACATGATTTAATTATATATTCCTTTTGTTACTTTATAAATCAATGGTGTATTCATTATGTGGATCATGATTTTCTATGACAACTAGGTTGTTGTTCATGTCAAAATCCTTATTTGTGTGTATCATTACTTGGTTTCAAGCACCCTCTTCTCAATTATTAATCTTTTACTCTTTAGTTGAATTCTCATCCAAAAATAATGAAGTGATTGTTAGGATTAGGATCATGCAGCAATAATAATAAAACAAATCAAAATGAATGTGGAAATAAAACACGGAAGAACACAATACAAGAGAGACACCAATATACACGGTTCACTCGATATGGGATACGTCTATGAATAAACAACTAGTCCTTCCTTTATTCAGTCAAGATAAATGAAGGGATAACACCTACAGTACATCCATTGAAACCTCTTCTTCACTCTCTCACAATATCCTCTATTAAACACACTACAATCTCTCACCATACACAGCTACAATAAAATGCCCTCTTTTAAAAGGGGTTTCCTTCTAGGGGAAAAAAAGGTACCAACATAAACTCTACCATCAGATCTATGATCTGATGATGAACGGTCCATATTGACTACAAAATTAAAATATAATACATAAGATCACGTGGCATCCAAAGGACCTAATCCATTGAATTGGATTATATTACAACCTTAATTCCTTAACTGGAATCACTAAAGCATGGATCGAAAAAGCGTGTGCCAAAACTACCCAAAGTGGATGCAAAGAAAACCCACCAACGCATGGGGATATTGTAATTACACGTCGGGATAATCATGTAAAGACTATAGCAGAAAACCCCCACCAGGGTCTAGGTTTCCAAATGTGGTTGAAATAATACCTATGAATCAAGAAGATAATCAGGCTCCACTATCAACAATAATTGCTACGAAGGAACCCTCATCACCAAAATGATGGACTCTCGTCACCAATGATGGATGTCTTTTTAAAATGAACTTTTGTCATCAAACTATGGGGCATCATAGTGAACATCGTTAAAGGTATCACAAATTGTATTCAAGTTTTGATCTTGGATAAACCTTTAATGTAGAGGTTGATTTTTTCCTCTCATATTTGTATTAGTTCTACATCTAGGATATCACCCCTAAGTATGAAGTTCATAAAATAAATAATGGCAACTTTGGCAAGATGTACATGTAAATTCTTAGCTAAGAGTGTTTAATTGAAATCATAAGAAAAATAACCCATTATTTTCACAATGTCATATTATAACAAATAAAGAGGAATACATCAATGTTATACAATACATGCTAGTGTATAGAGCTCACTACAAGGTGCTAGCATTTTGAGCCCCCTAAAATGTGTGCACATTTTGAGCATTCACAATTTTTTGAAATTTGAAAATCAAAGGAGGCGATAACTTAGGCCATGTTCCATATTTTGATTTCAAGATAATGCACTTGCTTTTTAGAATACATTTCCTACTTATGTGTCATATGTTATGTTTCATGTCTCATCCTATCCATCTCTTGTAACTTTATAATAACTCAACTATATCAAATGTGTGTGTACACACACATAGAGTTATCTACATGCTAAAAAAATGCACTTTCATAAATTTTGTAACTTTATAATAGCTCAACTATATCAAATGTGTGTGTACACATGCACAGTTATCTACATGCTAAAAAAGTGCACTTTCATAAATTTTAGACCTTCAAATGACACAACAACACTTGACTATGCTAATTTTAGGGTTTTGTCGATCTTATTAATTTCAAAAAAACATTTAAAAATCGTAATAACAATAAATTGGCCACGGTAGTATTTCCTATCCTCTACATATTCACATTTTTTTATGTTTAGATTCCATCATTTAGGTACTAAAGTGTTGCACCAACATGAACATATATCTTATACTTCGCATAAAAAAAATAAAAAGTCATCATTAGAAAAACTCAACATTCATATAGTTATACAAAATTTTGATAAATAAAATGATATCTTCCAAAAGGTAATTAAATTTTCTACATTTAATCTGATTACACCGTATTTAGATTCATTGTTCATTAACCTCAATATATCCCTCAAAGTAAAAAGGGATCCTTGTTTTTAATGATATCCATTACCACCAATGCATCATGAGACACCATCATTAGCTTGCACTCACCCTTAACTATTGGTAATAGTTGCAAGAAAATTATTTATATTTTTTGTTTGAATGCTTCCAGTCAACAAGATGAATTTTACCCGTGGACTTGTGAAGGAAATTCTTGGCTAAGCAATCATGCCTGAGGGGGAATTCATTTTCTCAAAGTCACCTAAGAATCATACATGGTTGCATCCACATGAATTTATATCCACATGAAATAAATTCATGTGGAGGCAAATCAGCCCATAAGGGGAAAGCATGTCACATACCGGAACAATACCTAGGTGGGGAGGATAACAACCACTTTATTTAACCACCTAGGATAAACCCCATTGGAAATAATTTCTATTTATCATAGATGAATGGTGTTGACATCATTTCTAGTTATATCTCTTAAATATTACAATATTTTTTTGGATAGTATTACAACACACATATAGGTTCATATGTAGCTCTTCACAAAGAGATTAGGATTCCAAGGAGAGATAGAAGTGAATAAATCACAATGGAAGAAACTATTATAGAAGAAAAATAATAAGTTAAGGACGATGAAATTGAATATGAGATAACTACAAGATCTATGTTTTCCAAATTGATTATGTTTCTAATGTTTTTTAAATTATTGACTTGTACGTAGATGACATTGGTGAAAATGTTTTGGTCGAAGGAAAGGAAGAAGAAGTTAGTGTACTAATACAAATTACATTATCCTAGGGAATGGTAGTGAAAGAAGAAAAATAATCATATGAGGTTGATTTGGGAGTTGAAATAAAGATTATTCCATGATTTCACTTTGGAAAGGAGCCAAAGGAGGAAGAGGAAGGGAAAATGGGAAACTATTGCATTCCCTGATAGTTGACAGTGAAGGCACCTCCAGAGTGAGATTTTATTAATAAAGAGTAATTTCTCTAAACAAGGATGTTCAAAATTTTTCTAAGCAACACGAGAATGATGTAGTGTTGAATAATAGGCCTACAAACTGCCAAGTCAAGGGGAATTTGACAAGTTGGATATCTCAATTACATGTGTTTCCACCTTGGAGGTCACGGGTTTGAATATAGAGGGGGTGGGGTATGTACACATTCATAGACTAAGAAGTCAAATCACTACATGGAGGGGATCCCTTATCCAACAAACAAGGGGTATGCATACATCAATTTGGTGTCTACCTAGGTTATGGCCTTAAAATTAGATTATTATTATTATGGTTGAATTTTTTCTTATAAATATATGCCTCATAATTCCTTGAAATGTTTTTGTGTTCCCCTCATCATTATTACAATCAAAGTTCCTATTGTAGTATTCAAATTGGGCTAGATTTGGCTCCAACCTATCCATCTCAATCAACACATAATAGGGTCCAATAGGAAACACATTCAAATTTATATGTGTGGGAATTCCATTAATCATGTTGAAAGGAAAACCATTAATTGCATCGATTAATCACTTTTTTTTGTCGGTGGATAATTGAAATCATCATAAATTGCAATGTTCAACCCACTCAATACTACAAATTTTCACCAACGTAGGAGAAACATAAATGTAGCTAACCCTTATTTCAACTAAAATAGGATTAGTTTGATTCTGAATATTACCTTGGACCTCAACCATGGTGGATTGATGATCTATCCATTAGTTATGTCATGTTGAATAAATATTTGGCATGCAAACCACATTACCCATTTTATTTACTTCCTACATATTTCCAACCTCCTTGGTGTTTCCATGGCCTCTTTTATAATCTCTAGCAGAATGTCATTATTTGAACACAAAATACTACACAAACCCAAATTCTTCTAGTTGTATCAATAATGTGTTATTATTTGGTTTGATTGGATCTATTGAAAAACACTCTTATTACATTGGAAGAATGGAGGATTGCAACCCATCAATCTCTTCTCTCATTTTTCCTTTTTTGTGTCCTTCCACTTCTTTTCGAATTAATTCTTATCTCTATACTAATCTTCATAGTACTTGGTTTTTTGTCCTATTGTTTTCAATATCTTTGCCTCCAACTATTTTTTAATCAAATACTACAATTCATTAAGAATGTGTTTCACCTTCAAGTGCTCATGTAATCTCCCCAGTCTTAATACCCCACAAATTATAATGTAATTGTATAAATGGGATTTAGGTTGGTGAGATGACATGTTTGGGGCAAAGAGATCATATTGATTAATATGGTTGAGAGCCAAGCTATGTAAATGGTACATTGAAATGATTAATAAAATAATAATCGTTTGTTGTGATACGATAGGGACGATAACGATGGGGGGCTATGATTCCACAAGAGATGCGGCTAAAGGGGGGAATTATTCATGGGTATTAATCCAAACCCCACATTCCTAAAATTATTATTGTTTATTGAACTTTCTATTTTCTCGAGTGTTCCTAAAGTAATGCAAACCCCCACCACTCCTAGGGGCATGCGCAACCTCCCGGTCTAAGGATCGTTTGACTAAGGGAGTTGAATTAGCTCTCGGGCTCATGTTGAGCCCTCAAACACTTTTCCACATGCCTTTTTCTTATTCCCCACACGTAAGATCACAGTTGTGAGGGTCTTATTACACCAACAAAGTCCTCCACATGAATCTGAGCTGAAACCGTGGGCCAGTTCTCAATTTTCCGAAGAATTCGAGACTTCAGAGCTCCAGGATTTGAGAATTCCAATGGCTACAACTCACAATCCTCTCGAACGTTGAATTCGTGAACAGTCAGACAACAACTGAGATCAACGACTCACACTGCGTGCTGAGATATACGGTTTATAAAGGTTTCAGGACTCTGGGCTCTGGGAGTTTTACCCACTCCAACACACAATACTTCCGGAGTGTCAAACTCCAAACTAGCGGATCATATGGTTGTCGTCCGCCTCAGATCAACGGTTCTTGTTTACTCCGTGCTCCGGGCTTCAGAGCTTTCCACAACACAATACCTCAAATCCTCTAAAGCGTCAAACTAGTGAAATCGCGAAGGGCTCTCAATCGATGGTCCACATTTCCACACCAACAGACGATCGGGATCGACTTCGATCTTCAAGCCTTCACGAGTTTTTGACCCAATAAAACTTACATCTGCTTCCCTTTGGAATGTCAAATCTTCCGACTCCAAGATCTGTTAACACGTGGCTCTTTGCGCCAACGGCTAAGATTCACTCTGGGCTTTGGAACTTCAAGGATCTCCCTGATACAATTCTGCACAATCTTCGAATGTCAAATTAGCGGAAGCTAGATCCACTCTCCATGTGTCCCTCCCGACCAATGGTCGAGATCAACTCCGGGCTTCGGGATTTTTCAACGCAAAGCACCTTTCACCTCTGTTTCCCCGAACTTTTGAACTACCAACTATCCACTGACACGTGTCTTTGCTAATGGACGGTCTAGATTTACTTCGAATCCAAAGGACTCCGAGAGTTTTGTCTTCTTTACATCCAACACATGAAAATCGTTGAATGCGCGAAGTCCGAAGGACTTCGAGGGTTAGTGTTTGTGCACCTTCTCCAGATCTGATCATCACGAAAGATCTCAGGCTCCTCTCGAATAGATCTCGTCCATTTGACTTTCAAACAAGATAAAATCTTTTCTCCGAGGACTCTTTGCCCATTATTCCTCCTGAAATTTACTAACTTCAAATGACTTAGGCTTGGGAACATGGTTTTTCACTACTTCTCCTGATCTTTCTCTCTCTCAAGACGACTCGAACCTCTGGCACACTCCTTGCGCTCATCTTCCTTGGAACTTTCTCAACACTTGGTTAAGTGTCAGCCATGTGAAACCTTGCACGGGTCTTCTCAAGCTCCTACACTCCACTGAGTATATGTGCACTCCTTTCACTCACTCTGCAAAACTTCACGCTGCCTCTCCTGAGCTATTGAGTCGGACAACAACTCTTCCTCCGCACTCCTTGTCAGGAACTATGCACTCCTTGCACCAAGACCTCAAAAGAGAAATAATTGAATCTCAAAGAACATCAACAGTTCATTCACCTAATCATGAAATGCACACACAGACATAAGAGCACATAAATCAAGTAAACATGTGGAAGGATCTTAAAGCAATTCTTCTCTATCATATTCATTCAAAGAAATATTTACACTGTGTTCTTGCAGTTCTCCAACAAGCTTTCAGAAACAACAGTAACAATAAACTTAACAGCCTTATTTGGGCATAGCTTACATATATTTATACATGGAGAGGCTTCTCGAACCTTCCTTCCAGCCTAACTAAGAGCTATCATATCACAATTAAAACATTCACCTACTAAGCCTTATTACAATAATGGGCATTTACAACCCATATACGAGTTGATGCTCAAAATCTGTACAATCCTATCTACTTTAAAGAAATTGCAGTCTTGTGTGATCTCACGCAATGGCTCAAGCCTCCAAACATTAAAAGGTCTTCAATTATAATATTTTCAAAATATCAAAATGACGTGTTCCCCTTAGGATCAAAACAAATTTAAATGTGTGTGTTGGATGTTGAGTTGTCCTCCACTTGTCTTCTTTGAATGTTAATGGTGATGCTCCTACATCATACTCCTCATGACAAAAAGATTCATGGACTCCTATCCATGAGCTCCTGCATTGTCTTTCCATGCTTCTAGATATCATTCTCAGTCATCCAACTAGAATCCTCTTCTGTATTATTTTACCTATTCGATGTAGCGCTACCCTATCAAAAGAGATCTTGAATTCCTCCACCCCAACTCCTACTATAAGGATTGATTTTGACACTAAATTCACCATGGACCCAAAGAGAACATATGGGAGACTCTTGGTTAGATAGGTTGGTGATCAAAAGGAGGCTAGAAACAAGGGTTTACGGGTCAAAAAACAACAGCAACAAGGCGATGTATGGGCTTACAGACTCGGTGGGGATAGTCAGATAGGTGTTTGCTCTTATGTGCAAAGTATTATTACCTTTCTCATTGAGGCAAATGCTCATTTTATGTGGTCTCTAATTGGTTAGAGACGATTGAGTACAGGTAAAAGGAGTTAGGCAACTAACCAAACCCATAAATCAACATTTAATTTGGCACAATTGTATTTTTTTAGCATTTATTGGAATGTACGTGACTATCCCTTGAATATACCACGTGTACACAGGTTTCATAACTATGATCGTGCGTACATCCTCCAAAGAATTGTTTTTTGGAAGGACTCAAGGAGGTATGGGAAAGAGTTGTTTGTAAGGAGGATAAGGATAAGACCAAAAAGAACATCAATGCTTCATTGGTGGCAATTGACGCTATAACACCAGTGAGTAAGAATACACAAATCTCTACTGAAAGTGTATGGCTTTAGTTGTAAATTCTTAAGCATAAAATAGAACCCATCTTTGTTGGTTTTTCCATTTGGGTTTTAGGATAAGCTTAGTATCAAATGTGTTTAAATGCCTATCTAACTTAGATCAATCTAGTTGCATCATTGGTTTAATTAACTAGGCATTGTAATTGTGGGTTGCTTGACCATTGGTTTAAGATATAAAGATGTGCTTTTTTTTAACCACTTGCAAATTGTCCATCTCAATTGCTCCAAGTGTTAGTCTAATTAATTCAATCCCGTTAACACGTGATGGCATCTATAGCCAATTTTCCCTTTGCTAGATCACTAAGAAATTTCATTTGTGTGTCTGGTGTGTAAATTAGATGCACAACACCCAGAATTGCCTAAACATTGTCGCTTGCGCATTGTTCAATTAATACATTACAATGCCAACACTCAGTTCAAATAGTTGAATCATGATTCATTTAACCACGAGCTATAGCATCATTTTGCATTATATGATTTGGTCAAATCTTAGGGGTAACAACCTACAATCATCTATGTAACACATATAACTACACACAATTCCTCATCACTAAGATAATGATAAAAACAAAGATGAAACATCATGTTCATTTAATTAGCTATACTTAACAAACAAATTTAATTGACTATACTAAACAAACAAATTTATCATTAGTTGAAGCATTAGGCAGAAATTTTGTTATAAAACAGAAAATATATACATATTCAATGGTTTTGTTATTTATTACTTGGTTACAATTATAAATCCATAGAAGTGACTCCTCATAACCATGAGGAGCTCTATTCACACCTTACAATAAGTCAACAAAAGCCAAATTTTGACATGTCTATACACAATTAATTAATTATTATGTAAATGAATACATGAATAGATGAATGAGTGTTGTGTATCCCCACTAAAAAAACAACACAAAGTAAGTCCATTGTTAATTTGGCATTACACAATTGTGTGAAGACATATTGATTGTGTAAGTTGCAAAGACCAATCAAATTTTATTTCCACAAAAGCAGCACATTAATCTAAATTCTTTATGTGAAAGGTTATGATCAATATACCAAACATCTGTGATTATATATAGCATATAATATCACATTGAATTTCGAACCACTCAATTTCAATTATGTGAAAAGTTATGATCAATATACGGAACCTTGATGATTATATAAATTATATAATTTTACATTGAATTTCGCACCAATAGTTATGAAATTCAACAATGATAATGCATCATCAAAAAGCACAAGCATCCAAGGAAAAGATCATGACCACAAAACAAAGTCTCCAAGAAAAAAGAGAATGACAAGAAAACAAGATTCTGCACAATCCAGATGATTGGCCCACATAGACGAATAGTCAAACCGTTAAAAGCTACGTGTCCCACGGATAGGTGGGAATTTAAAATAAAAATGCATGAACTTAAATTCAACGCCTGCACACTTTAATCGCCGATGTCTTTACATAATAACAGAAGAAAAAGAAAAAAACATTTCCTGGGATATTTTTTGCCGTTATAAAATGCTCGGAAACTAGAGGAAGCCGATACCATCCTCTGGTTTTACATCAAATTAATTGGCCGTGATAGAAATTTACGCATAGTACATACACTTCAACATCTGATTGCCGTCGGGCCTTGAAAGTCCAGCACTGCGGATCCGTATAGACGTAAATCCGAAAAAACCGTATCATTTCCCTGAAAATTTGCAATGGAAAGCCCTTCCTGCATCCGCAAACACAACTTCATTGAAAAAAAATTGCATCCTCGTCGACTGCCTGAGATTCGATCAGGCGACCACTGTCCTTGCGATCTGTAAAGAACGGAATGCTTTTGCTTGGAAGGGGAAAAGGATTTATGCATGGATATTTAATATTCATTGCTTCAATCCGAGCCAGGCCGCGAGCTGAGAAGGATTCACAATGCCGGGGAGATGGGCGTCGCCCGCTTGGAGAAAATCCGTGAGCGTATGATAGAGCCTCTCTTTCTCTCTTCTGCTTTCATCGCTATTTTCATGCCAATTGGGGTTGGAATCCTGAGGCGGCCACGGTCTTCCCAGCAATGTCCCGCGGGTGAGATACTCGTTACACATAAAGCAGGCCAACCGCCAGTTAACCACCTTCTTTTCGTTCACCGACCGCCGGGGCGGCAAACTGGGGCCTCTGACAGAGGCTTTGTATAATAGGTTATCATCGGTCAAGGGATCGACTCCCGGCCGGGGCGATCGGCCTCTGGATCCTCCTCCTATTCCTCCATGGGGTTGCGATTGTTTGCGCAAAGAGGAGGATGTGGAGTTGGAGTTTGTGCCGCTGCTGTCGTTGTCGTTGTCCGTTTTTCCCTTTTCCGTCCTCATCTTCGTTCTTCTGCCCTCATCCGCGGGCCTTCTCCGCTTGAAATCCGATTCGTGCTGTTGCTGCTGCCTGTATTTATCCATAGACGCATCCAGAGGGAAATCTTCAAATCAGGGTTTGAGTCGCGGAATGGCAGAGGGATTCGAACGGCCGAAGCGAGGAAGTGGCGAGCAAATGATGTGGGGATCTGGTTCCCTTAGTCTCAGGCAAAGGGGGAGAATGAGGGGGAGGCTGAGTGTCTGTTTAACGCCATTTTCCTTCCTTCCTTGAATGGAATGGCGAAATACAAATACCGCAAAGCAATCCAATCAATAGCTCGTCAGTCTTTATTATTGAGCAGAGCAGAGCTCTCGCCGGAACTCAGAAGAAACCCCTCCCATAGAACGACACCAAACTGACAGTAAAATCTGACCCCGCCCCTCCCTATAAATAAAGATATAATGATGCAAATTTGTGGATAATTAATTAATGCATGTATATAGTAATATGTACCTACTCTGGATGAGTAGGTCCGAGGATAAATATCTCACAAAAAGTTAAAACTGAATCTTTTTATGATGAGTAGACTGTTTATTTGAAAAGTTGAAAATGTTTTTAAATTTTAAAACGGTTAATATTTTAAAATTATATTAAAATAAAATTAAATATGATTTATATTTGATTAGAATAAATATCTTTATGTAAATATAGAATTCTTTCCAATAATATATTGGCTCCTAGATTTTAATAAACATTTGTGGGCAATTTGAATTTGGAGATGGATTGATAGTTTGGTTGCTTTTTGGTTTAAACTGTATTTAAGGCTGGAAAGTGTAAATAATTTGTTCATTGTTGTTGATGTGGTATTGATGTTCGAGTCCCAACACCTTGATTTAGATCTGGAAAGTGTAAATAATTTGTTCATTGTTGTTGACGTGGCGATGTTGGAGTCCCAACACCTTGATTTAGATTTGTAACATTGGACAATGCAAGAGTTTAGCTTTGGCACTTCCAAAACCTCGAATTGTAATAACATGGGATTAATGGAGCTCAAAATTGGAATCTAATAGATTCAAAACAATGTTTTTGAAGAACAATAAAGAGGGAATCTAGATTAAAATGCTAAAAGTTTAGGGAATTCATATTAAAATCGAGAAATAAAATACAATTGGAGAACATGTTAGTATTGAGTCTTTTACTCAGGTCTTCTTAAGCTCTAGAGCTTTACATGGCATCTTATAGGTTTTTTCTCACATTATAATGAATAATTATCTACGATTGCACAAGGATCAATCTAAGGTGTCAAGGTAGTATTTACTTTATTCAGTATAAAAAATTGTCGAACTAGATAACAAAGTAATGTAGCTTTATGTTATTGTGTTTTTTCCCTACCTAATGTTATGTATTACATAAACTAGAATTCTTAGTTGGCATTAACACCACAGTTGTAAGGTCTCGTGCCCATTGCACGAGCTTTATTATTTGGAATATTACATTTACCAGTATTTATTATGAAGTCCAAATTGACATCGTAATAATCAAGAGAAAATATCTTGAGGCCGAGAAGAACATATTTCAATTGTTTGATCATTGCATTTAGCATTATACTTAGTGTAAATGCACCCTAGTTGACCTCCTTCACACATTTTCCTTTCTTTTCAACGTAATGTAATGTCCTCTTAATATGTAAATGTTCCAAATGAGGAACATTAATCAACCCAATTTTGCGTGTTCAGACTATATAGTTCATGTCAAATGAATCGAACAAATATATAACCAATGCAAATCCTTAGTCCAAACAATATATGCTAACCCTATTTAAAAATTGTGGTAGAAACTTATATTGGATCCATGCCTTGATATAAGATGCATATTTATGTGTATATTGGGTCTAGCGCAAGTAGTTGAGAGGAGTGTTATCCTCTCCACTTGGAATAAATTCTCATAGGTTACATGTTGAGTTCTTAATGAGTATATTGCTTTATTGGCCTTGAGCCTTAAAGAATTTGATTTACCATGGGTACCATTCTTGGAATGAAGAGAAATGCACAATGAATTTCCTTGAAATATATATGTCACAATACACACGTGCGCACGCAAGAAAAAAATGTGTATTATGACTCATTAGTGATTGGAAGTGAAGACATTTGTGTGAATTAGTAGTAGTTGGAAGTGAAGACATTTGTGCCAATGGCGATGAAACATATCACCTCCTTCAAAATCATGGTAGCTCGTTCATCTCCCACCAATGCTACCAATCTTGCCATATATTCTTTAAAGTACTCGACTTCTTTCAAAAATGGTACCATGTCTTCTTCAACACTACACAAATGATCAACTTCATAATCAATATAAAATATTGTAGACAACATCAATATCATTATCACTTAACTAATAGTTGGCTACCAATATAATGTTAGTTAGGATATCTAAACTAGATCTCGCAAAAGTAAAGATGACCCTTGAAATTAACTCTGAACCCTGAAGCTTAGAGTTTAGATCTAGTGGTCATAGATCTTTGATACTGAACCCTTTAACTACAAAAATATTGTATATTTGAGATTATTTTGGATCACAATGGAAGAGTAACCAAAGAGTTCAAACATGGGTACAAATTATTTGCATTTTCTCTCCTCAAACTTGGTTTGAACAAAAGCCACCTAACATTCAATCTTTGTATATGACTTCAAGGCGCAATCCCAAGCATTTACTATACTATCAATGTAAATTCATCTTAACTTATTGGATTTATTAAACGCTGAGAGGAATCAAAAAACAATTAAAATACAAATCTCTCGATGCTTAAAAAATTTCAAGTTAAAATAAATCTATATTAATATGTTTTATACACACATGTACACAATTTTATTAGTTTTATATAAAATTTAAAATTTGATCAACCTTATATGAAACAGACATTCCAATCTTAATACTAAATTGTAAAATACACCTCTCTCAAATCACCCACAAATATTTATATAATTCTGCGAAAAAACACCACCATAAAGGAATCTATATCTATATAAACACATCCTCACATGACATACCTCACTACACCAAAAATAAACATTATATATCCTCAAACGCTCGACTAGCTACCTCTCTCGTTTCTTTTGGTCCCTAACACCACAACATGTACTACATTTACTTTTTTTTCTCCACTCTAAGATCTTTAATATATGACCTTCATTTGCACACCCATGATCCATGCACATTTCTGAAGGACTAAATTAACTTAACAAGATAACAATAGAGGTGACTAAGGAGGTTCAAATATCGAAGACTTATTTCCCTCTAGGGTTATTTTAATGCTAAGAAAATTCTCACTGGACGAGAAAGTGGTCACCCAACCAAGACCATCACTTCAATATCAACTCATGGAGAGAGTACGGAGATAGCCTTTGGATTTTTGGCAAGAAAAGATCAAAGATATCATTAAGAATAGCACTTTCCTACACTTTTCTCCTAGGCATAGAAGTTGGGTTCCTTTTGTCACGATGTACAGAGAAAGCAATAGTTTCATCTTGATAATGGAGCCACCATTATTCATCATGATAATGGGACCACCCTTATCAGGTAGGGAAACGAATATTGTATGGGATTTGAACAATGATGAGAGAAAAGAATAAGTAGGTCACTCTAAGCGAATAGAATAGAGGTGGGAAACATTCGTATAGGGGTGGAGGGAATCTCCAAGGAAGGTCTTCTAAGTTAAACTCCAAAAGGGATGTGGTAAGGGAAAAAAATTGATTTTGACATATAAATTGTATAGAGGATTTCTATTATTTTGGAATCTCAACTCTCTTCCTTAGAAGATTTATATGCTAAATGAAAGATAAATTACATGCTC